>CAKAOI010049279.1:3654-23825 GCA_916701655.1 Sebastiscus albofasciatus
CTACAAGTAAACAGAGAAGAAAAGATGGGTTTTGAGGCGGGACTGGAATATGGTGAGGGAATCGGAGTCTCTGATGAGTTTTGGGAGTGAGTTCCAGAGCTTGGGGGAGCTGCCCTGGAGAATGCTCTGTCCCCAAAGCTGCGGAGGTTGGACTTGGGGGTGGAGAGTAGACCAGCTGAGATGGATGTGAGGGACCGGTGAGGTTGGTAGGGGGAGAGGAGGTCAGAGAGATAGGGGAGGGGGGGGGGCAAGTTGGTGGAGGGCTTTGTAGGTGAGGGTCAGGATTTTGTACGTGATCCGGTGGGAGACGGGGAGCCAGTGAAGGTCTTTCAGGACTGGGGTGATGTGATGCTTTTTGGGAAGCACGCTAAATAACGCTCCAAAGTTACGCTACATTCTGGTGAGGAAAACTGGCATGGCCGTTTTCAAATGGGTCCCTTGACCTCTGACCTCAAGATATGTAAATGAAAACTCTGAGATGAACAGAGTGAAAACTGTATCTTATTAGATAAAACAGATGTTGACTAACTGCATAATTTGCAGTTGAAAAAAGGTGATAAATCACAATACCATTTTGTATTTATGTTTCTTCATTTGTGCTCGAAAAAAGCTCAGAGATATGACTAAAAGAAATGTCAAATTTCAGTTGGGCTTGAACGGGTTAAATTATATCAAGCTTGTGTGTATATATATTCATGCCTAATGACCACTTTGCAGCTGTTAGATGGCGGTGGGAAACTGTAAACATAGTCTATGCAAAGGTCATCTGGCTCTGTGGCAGTGGATGATGAATTATTAATTCCTGCAGAGGAAGTGTCCTTTATAATGGATCTTAAGGATTAACGCACACATCCAGCTGTGGCCTGTAGCTGATATCAAGATAGTTCACAAGACTGTTTTTGTTTCCTAAAAAGATGCATGTGCGTGGTACATGTTAGAAACTCGGAGGAGATAAGGTCACGACATTTTAGCATAAATACGTTGGCCTCTGGTGTCAGTCGTGACACAGCTCTCTGCCGTGACCGTCCAGTCAGGACTGAGTCATCTGGCCGAATGTCCGCTGAAACTAGGCAGGAGTGTAGGACCCAGCGGTGCTCTGCGATGCGAGGGTGGAAAAACAGAGCGAGGGAGAGGGATGTGGTGGGAAGGAAGGCGAACCGGAGGGGTGAAGCATCAGGTTACAGTGTACATTCCGCCCAGACGCCATGTCGCCCAAACAGAGCAACTCACTGGCTAAATTCACCAGACAAGGGCAGGTCTATTATACTGTAGTGCTGCTGATGCACCGTCTTATAACACTGCATTCCATTAGTCTCCACATCTCTTACATAACACTTCTCATTTACTGCTTTCAGAGCATGAATGTTTTATGATACTGCATCAATGCATTAATTGATTGTCCTCTTTGTGGACTGAAATAACAGGTGAGGACACCAGCGAATGTCTCGTATACCATTTGACTTTGGCTTTGCGTGTAATTAAATGAGTAAAGCATACAGTCGGTCCCCTTTTAAAGTCAATATTTCTATTTGCGAGTCAGACTTTGTGTGTGACAGCACTTTAAAGCTTTATTTGAGCCAAAAATACCCGAGAGCGAGGAGCTGTATTTAGTAAAGAGGTGTGTGTTTGTGTGCGTAATAAAGATAGGCCTGGAACAAATCTCTTTTGGCCCTGGGGTGCTGTCTCCTGTCTGTCAAAAACAACGGCAGGGAACAGAGTTACTGTACATCTTTCAACGAGCAGACAAAGACAGAAGGGTGGAGGCAGACACAGTTTTGTGACACCTAAGATTGCATTTTAAAAAGACACAATTGATTGCACGAAAGGAGTATGAGTTCATGTTTACACCTGTAGTCAGGCAGCCTGAGGAAGTGCAGCAGGATCGGTATGCAGAGGTAGCAGCAGATTCCTCGTGTTGCCCTATAGTCACCTCATCTGTCATTGATCTCGTTTCCTGTCTGTCTCTTTGTCCCGGCAGGTATGGAAAGATTGTGTCGACCAAGGCCATCTTGGATAAAACCACCAACAAATGTAAAGGTGAGTTCAACTGTCATTTTAACATTATTTTTTTTTTAATTGAGAGTTGACGTCATGATTTTTTATTACTTTTGCTTTCACTTTTACCAAAGGGTTCTTTTTTCCTTTTGTGATGGTCCTTTTAATGTAGCAACTATTGTGTAATGTGTTAAATGTGTTTTAATGTGTCCTGTCTGGAGGTGATATGTTGTGTTTTAATGTACCCTTTTAACATTCAAGTTTCTTTATTTGCCATATTGTGAATTCCAGCAAAGCAGTCATTGGCAATGAAAATCTTTGGTCTCCTTCAACAATGCTCATAAAATATGTATATTTATATATATTATATAAAAGGGGAAATCACACAAGTAAATGTAAAAACAAAATTATAATCTAAGGCATTAAATAGTATAGTTAAAATATAGGGCTTAAATATAAAAATAAGTGAATATAAAATAGTATATATATATTTTGTTGAAGACAGTATTTCAGATGGGAATAGTGAATGTAAACAGGATGTAGTATGTATATACATGATGAGAAGTAATATATGTACACAAAGGTGTAGACAGGAATGTAGTATGTATTATAGCATGTATATAAAAGTAATAGCAGGTTTTGCACATGCAAACCAAAGACACATTTCTGCCTTTTTTATGCAAAAAGTAGACAATAAAGTATATTTTTATTCTATTCTATATCAACATTTTGGGAAATTCACTTTCTTCTTCACTTTCTTGATGAGTTAGAGGAGAAGATCGTTGTCTCCCGTCTTAGGTTAGCTTCAAATTGGAAACAGGTGGAAACAGCTAGCCTAGCTCTGTCAAAAGTCACAAAACATCCACCTACCGGCACCTCTAAAGCTATTAAATTAACATGTAATAATGTGTTTGTTTAATCTGTACACAAATCTTTGGACAGAGTCAGGCTAGCTGTTTACCCCCGCTCATTCTGGGCACACACTACACGAGAATCAAGCCTATTAGGGGCTGATTTCTGGACAGATACTCCTGTGGTGTGAGGTATGTTAAGAGTGTTATTTACATCCCCCGATCGGCTCGGAAGTCCATCCTGGCTGCACCGATTTTCGCAAATATTAAACATGTTCAATATTTACGATCGGATATCCTGTTATGTGTGGGGAACCCCGAGGACAGCCGATGATGCAGTCACGTGGGAAAGAACGATAGCCAATCATAGCAGCCGTGGCTAATGCAAACAAGAAGCATAAAGTATTAGTGAGACGGATCTCAGAAATGGAGGACCAACTTGTTATTTACAGCAACGACATGAGTGTTTACGTGTCTCCATGACTTCATCCATATGTTTTTCTTTTTTTTTCGTCAATTTTCAGTAAAGAGTAGTGCAAAGACTAACATAGCTAATTCTCCCTGGCCGTCGTCCTCCATGTTCGCACATTGTTCGCTGAAATATGCTCCGAAATGCCAGGAGGCGTAAAAACAAAATATTCTGTGGATAAGCAAGAAGTCAACGAGTGGTGCTATATTTACATATTGCATTTGTACACATAGTTGCATTTGTCTACTGTTATTATTATATTTTTTTCAGCATATAGATATAGTACAGACAAAACAGAAACAGTACACAGCCTGCAGCAGAAAGCCTCTTCTTTCTCCAGTGTGTCGCCTGTTTCTTTCCAAGAATTGAATGTCATCTGACATGTCTCAATGAACAGCTGTAGAGATGTCTGTACAAGCGAACCTGCCCGGCCAGTCTTCCCTCGAAGGCATCCATGTTGAAATGACAGGCGCAGCGCGTGTAGTCGGCGAGTAGTTACAAAAATTCAGAGGTGCACGACCAAGCGCCGCGACAACGCGGAGCCTTCGCGCAACACGCGAAAACCGTTTCTGGCATGCGCAGATCGTTAACAGGTCGTTATATGTGAGGTCCGCTAAGATTTGAAAAAGTCCTTTAGTGTGGGTCAGCCTTCAGCTAACCGTTGCCTGGCGTTAGCTTCATATTTAATAAACAGATATGACAGTGGTATTGATCCTCTTATCTAACTCTCAGCGAGAAAGCACATAACTCCAAAACAAAATAACACCACAGCGATTTTAATATGTTTGTCTGTTTTACAGGATATGGCTTTGTGGACTTCGACAGTCCAGCAGCAGCACAGAAAGCTGTTACAGCTCTGAAGTCCAGCGGGGTCCAGGCTCAGATGGCCAAAGTAAGAAACTCTTGATCATCTCTGTTACACAGATTCCACTTCTCTGAACCCTCCCCTCCCTCCCCCGAATTCACCAGCCACCATTAGGTTATCAAGTTCATCTCATGATCCAGTCTTAGCTGGCCCTTCTTTAAAGATCTATTGATCTCCAAAGAGCCTCCTGCTGAACTTTGACCACGAGAGTCCCTTTCTCCACAAGCACGCACTCGCCCTCTCTGCCATGTAGAAGGTTAAATGCAGTGGCCTGATTGGTAGCGAGTGTCCTGTTGGCAGCGGTGCAAGATAAACTCTGGTTTATAGGGAGGCGTGTGTTATACTTCGTTGGCTGAACCCGTGCCAAGAAGGATAAAGTCTGGCTCGACGCGGACTAGATTTGTTACAAAATGACTCCCTTCTTTCAATCACTTTTTGTTAATTCACCACTCTCGTCGCTTTTGCTAATCCTCCCCTTTCATCCTCGTTTTGTCTCCTCTTTCTTCATCGCCCTCCTCACCACCTTCTCTCCCCCTCACGCCCTCGTCTCTGTTGGTTGTGTATGTTGCTAACCTGCTCCTGTTGTAGCGCTTGTTCCGAGGCCTTTGTCCAAGTGTCTGCAGTCAAAGCAACTCTTGTCGGCCCATTAAGCTGATCCCTCTGGCTCTCAGGCTCCCCATTGAGGGAGCCCAGGGGAGGGTGCCACTACACCCACTGTCAATGGGACAGGCACAATGGGCTGGCATTGTCCATCGTCTGGGCCCAGGCCTGGGGCTGACACCAGCACTTAATACACTCCACCCCAGTGTCCCTGCCTCTCCCCACCCCTCTCCCCATGTCCTGCACCCAAACATACCCACTGCAATGTAACACCAGGGTCTCCCTCAGCCCGGCTCCGGAAAACTGTAAGAGATCTACGCTGACCTGAACCAGTCCAGTGCAACTAAACCCGGAGTCTAAGTTCTCTGTAAGAGCGCCACACAATCCTGTGTATCTCAATACCCGACAAGTGCAACCGGACACTAAGACTCGACTCCCCCAGACAACATGTGCTCAGTCAGAGGTGTTGATAACCACTATAAAAACCTAAATATACACAGCTGCTCCAGAGTCACTGGGTTACCTCGGGTCAGAAAAAAACAAGCGTTAAGTCTAAAATTAGTTTCGATATCGCACTCTTAAGTGCACCGTCACCTGTTTGCACCTTCACCATGGCTGCTGCAGAGTGTTATTCACAAACAGAACGAGCCACACCTTGCACTCGCTGTCCTCGAGAGTACGCTCAAGTCCCCGGGCGGGCCACCCCAGCCCTGAGGCCGCGGGGCCCGGAGGAGCAGCGTGCATACGGGGCAGGAGAACCAAGGCAGAGTTTAAAATAGATCCTTTACTTTCCAGCACCTCCCTGTTCAAACTCAGACGCACACGGTGCTCCACACACACAAAGCAGGCAAATATACAGAGACACACCTCAACATACAGGGCTCACCTCGGAAAAAAAAAGCGCTATGACGTCTCAGCAAATCCCATTCACATGTGCCTGGTCTCGGTCCAGCTGCATTTTCATATCCACAACAGGAGGAATATTTGTTTGAATATGAAATGGGATATTGTGTGTACTAGAGGAGGTAAAAAGAACGATAAAAAGAGAGGGAGTTCTTCCTTTGTTAGTCTCATCTGGCCCATGACCTCCTGCAGAGCGGCACCGTGTTACGTGATGGCCGTATTGCCTCACCCAGAATGACGTCAATCACAGAAAAATGTCGTCGCCAGGTGGCTCAGAGAACAGAGGCTACTCATTTAAGCAGTAAATCTTCATTTGAGATAGCTTGTTTTGTCGTTACGTCTGACAGTTTCTTTCATGCACAAAGTGACAAACTGGTTTGCAGAGCTATCTGATAGCAGCGAGTGTTTGGGAAGAAATGACGAAATGGAAAATGATAGTGATAAAAGATATTTTGATGGAAAAAGAAGAGCCTGTTAATCAGCAGGCGCTCATTTATCCTCTTCTCCATTCTCGCTCTTTTTCTGTCATCCTCCTCTTTCATTACCCAAATTACACGAGACTCCCACTACTTCCTATCTTGTCAGTTCCCTCCTTCTGTACAAAATATCAGCCTTTTTAAGCTCCTCGTTTCTCCCGCCCTCCCTCTGCTCTATATCCCCCTTCTTTCGCTCTCTGTTTTCCCTTCCCCTCTTTTTTAGCCCAGCCTCTTCTCTCCCGGTTGCCAGGCTCCTGTTGCTCTCTGAACTCCTTAACTTCATGCCTGACTTCCTGTCTGCTTCTGCGCAGTCACACAAGGTTTCACTTTCAAGCTAATGCCACAAAATAAGTCTCTGAATAATCTTTTTACTTGCAGCCATCCACAGCTCTTAAATAGGCAACATCCCTCTTAAATACGCGACTTAATCTTTGCAGACAAATTCATATGTGTGTGTGATTTTTTTAAAAAGCAGGCAGCATTAGTTGTGGCAGTGACAGATGCACCACTTAATCAGGGTTTCAGTTTATTGCTACTAATTGCTTAAAAACATTTTATCCGTATCGGGTCCCATTACAGAACGATGCTTGACATGGTGCGCGCATATGATGAAGTATTAATGTGCCAAGATTGATGGCAGGTGTTGATGGAAAGACAGGTCACACTGCTGCCTACACAGGAATTTCTGCAGTGTGAAAAAGATTTTTTGAAAGTGATGAGAAATTTTCCATTTGCAAATGCAAATGCATCTGCAAAGACGTTTCAAAGTGTTATGCTTAAATAAATGTTACGCCTTTTTTTTTGTACTAATAAAGCAATGGTTTCAGAAGTGAGATGCAACTTCTGCACCAACATGTATTGGTATTGCTATGAATATAGAAGAATCACATCCTTTCATGTAGTAATCGGTATTTGAACTGATTTTCATGTCCCCTTGTCTGTACAGCAACAAGAGCAGGACCCCACCAACCTCTACATCTCCAACCTGCCAGTGTCCATGGATGAGCAAGAGCTGGAGAGCATGCTCAAGTCCTTTGGCCAGGTCATCTCCACACGCATCCTCCGGGATGCTAACGGGACCAGCCGCGGTGTGGGATTTGCCAGGTTAGACATAAAGACATAATAAACTACTCCGCGGTGGTGTAGGATGATTTGAGTAGAGAGTGCTGTAAATAGTAGCAGTCTGTGTTAGGGGTTTAAGAAAATATAGAATATCACCATATTATGTTTTGCGATACTCGATATCGATACCGATTCTCAAAAACACTATTGATTTTTAATTAATAGTTTACATGCAGAGATTAACTCAGTAGGTTTGTAAGAAAATATTGATACCATATCACATGCAACTAGAAAACCTAAGGAATCCATTGGTACCAACCATGTCCTACTTGCATTTCGGGAAGAACGCTAAATAGCGCTACAAAGTTACGCTAAATTTTGGCGAGGAAAAACTGTCATGGTCATTTTCAAAGGGGTCCCTTGACCTCTGACCTCAAGATATGTGAATAAAAATGGGTTCTATGGGTACCCACAAGTCTCCCCTTTACAGACATGCCCACTTTATGATAATCACATGCAGTTTTGGGCAAAAAAAACAATGCATTTTTTTGCATGCAGTATAAATGTGTTATTTTCATCCATTCTAAAAATGATGTATTTGAATATTTCTGCATACTGGGGTCCATAAACAGTCTTGGAATTACATAAATTGGGTATCACTGGAAAGCTGAGACTCTTGTGGATCCAATGAGTCCAATTATATTCATATGTAATGATGTTAGTCTCCATAGTAGCCATTTCACATGAGTTTTTTTACTCATACATATGGTGGTGTGTCTTTGTACTATGACAGTTTTACTAAAATTAGATTTTGAAATATATATATATATATAAATATATATATATAAATATATATATATGTGTGTATATATATATATGGGATGGGATGGTATATATATATATATATATATATATATATATGTCTTGCTTACAGTATCGCAATATATCGCAATATATTGAATCGTAACCCCTGTATCATATGTATCATATCGCCAGATTCTTGCCAATACACAGCCCTAGTCTGTGTACAATCCTAATGTAAACAGCACTCCCTGAGCAGGATTAAACTTGACTTTTGACTGTTTTTCAGAATGGAGTCCACGGAGAAGTGCGAGGCCATCATTCAGCATTTCAATGGCAAATTCATCAAAACTCCACCAGGAGTGCCTGGTGAGTGGAATGTTTGTTGTTGGTATTATAGGAACCTGATATTGTTGTTGTTGGTGCCAGAGCTCGCTGTTTTTGTTCCCCGCTGTGACCGTTGAATTCCCTCTCTTGTTTGATCTGTTGCTTTCACAGTGCCCACAGAGCCCTTATTATGTAAGTTTGCAGACGGAGGTCAGAAGAAGAGGCAGAACCAGGGGAAGTACCTCCACAATGGACGGCCCTGGGCTAGAGACGGAGACACGGTAACTCACGGTTCTTAAAGGGAACTTCCTGTGCTCATATGTTGCATTTCCTGTTGGAAATTAAAACAAGACCATCGTTCTCGCTCTGTGCTAGATGACTGTTTTAGCACAGGCCACACCGGTGTTTGCATGACCTCACTGTTTCTGAATCCTGTGTATTGTTTTCCCAGGGAGGAATGACGCTTGCGTATGACCCCACAGCCTTACAAAATGGGTGAGTGGTATGCACGGACTGACTGAAAACAGTCCCAACCCTCCAGGAAAATAACAAACTGTAGTGGAGTGCTGCCCTCTGCTGGACATGGCAGGAACACAGAAATGCTGTTAATGTAGTTGGCGACATACTGCAGATTGTTGACACGGTGTAGCTGTCTTCATGTTTTCTTCTCGCTTTGCTCCATCTGTTCGGCAGCTTCTACTCCTCGCCCTACAGTCTGGCTCCAAACCGAATGATCGCCCAGACGTCTCTCTCACCCTACATGCATTCTCCTGTCTCATCCTACCAGGTGGGACATTTCATCGTGTTTATGATTCAAATACTGACTGTTTAAATCCCAAGACTTCATTTTCTGGCACTGTTTTGTGCCAAACTCCTCCTTATGTCCACATTATGTAAGTTAACAGACACTCAGGGAGGACCACAGCCCACATTACTGACAATATTTCTTCTGGTTCTCACGACCTCTCTCTGCAAACTTACATAATAACTCAACAACTCATTACAAATGAGTTTCACAACCTGTTTTCTGATCTATAGGTACACAGCCCGTCCTGGATGCACCATCAGTCATACCTCATGCAGCCAACTGTGAGTATCACCAACATCTCCTCCCCTTATATACCTCATTTACTCTCAGCCACTGTGTAAAGTGTAAACCAAGGTTATAATAGTTTTCAATTTTCAATTTGTTTTTATTTTATTTTAGTTTTTACTTTTCAATTTAATTTTAGTTTCAGTTTTTCAGAAAGGTTTAGTTTTTATATTTAGTTTTAGGTATAATGTCTCAGAACATATACATACAAAATACATGGTTGGAGAACTGTGTTGGAACGGCCATAATATTTAATCCTCGCGCTAATTTAGCGTCCGATGTGAAGCAATAGCAAATAGATCAATGTCACGAGGGTTGATGGATAATTCATGCTGTCTCCTTTTTTCGGTAGTGATATATTATAGCTTAAAAACACAAATTGAAATTAATTTATGTTCATTTTGATTTTATTTTTATTCAATTTTTACCCAGGCAATATGTTTTCAGTTTGGATTTCGTTTTTCGTTTTTAGGATTTATTTAGTTTCAGTTTACTAAGAATATTTTCCACTGCTTATTATTGTTTTAGGGCGTTTTCATATTAGGTACGATTGATCCATACCGTGCCTGAGTACGATTGCCCCCCCCTTCCTCCCACTCCTCTGCCGCTCAGCTTTCACATTAGTAAAGTCGTTCCGTCGTACACTTGCATCATCATCCATGTGTATTTGTTTATATTGAGATCAGCTGTTCTGGTGGTGGAGCATCGTAAAACACTTCATTCAAACTTGACAGAAACAAAATAAAACCCACCAAAACCATCGTTGTTAGTCTTTCCAACAATCACCAACTCTGTTTTGGTCGAAATAAACTCTTATTTCACTGAATTTGATGTGAAAATATGCCAACTCTACACGTTCGACACCTTGGGAGCCGGTCTGCGATACATTCTAGCCAAATGTTGAGATGTTAATCTTTCCAACTTTCCTAACTGTAGTTCCCGACATATTTGTGTATGTTTGTTTCACTTGTGATGGATTTTAGACACATCCCATCAGTGATTTAGACTCTGACATGTGTCTGTGTGTGTCTCTATGTGTCCACAGGGTACAGTTCTTACCCCAACAATGGATCACGCCATGTCCATCCAGCCCACGTCCATGATGGGACCTCTCGCCCAGCAGCTAAGCCACTTGTCCCTGGGCGGCACGGGCACAGTCAGTACCAATCACACACACACACTCACAAACACAGACACACACACACACGATGCACAAGGCAGAAAATTGTCCCCATAGCTAACTGTCCTGAACTTCACGAGATGAATCATTAATGTCAAATACTACACACAATTTGTGTTTTCCTCTCTGCCTTCCCTACAGTATATTCCGGCCAACTCAACTATGCAGGGGACCTACATCCCCCAGTACACCCCAGTGCCTCCCTCCAGTGTCCCAGTAGAGGTATGGAGCTAGCCTCAACCTCAGCTGTTTATATTTGATATTGCCATGAAGGGGATGACTAATAATTAAAACTCTTATACGGGCGTATTTACTAAAACTTGACACATCTGTGTGCTTGAAAAAAGCGGCTGCTTTTAGCACTTTGTGTGTATTGCAAGGAGTGGCAGAGTTGAGTAGGGGACGTGACTATTAAAACTGACTGATTTACTGAGCTGGATAGTGTCCATGTGCCCTGAAGTTGTGTGTGGTATTTTATGACAGGTAGAAGCTGGCTTAGATGGTTCCTGTAGTATTCTATAAATACAAAAAAAAATAATACTACATCAGATATTTAGTCTTTTTCAGGTGACAGAAAGAGATGTGGTGTAAAAACAGTATTGGTTCATGTCCTATTTTGGAAAGATGAAACAGAAACACATGACGTGCAAGAGTCATAAGATTCCTGAGTTTGTCCCCGCAGAAACTTGATGACGCTATGACAGATTTTTCTAAAAAGATTACGTTGTTGTTGATGATGAAGATGACCAGGGGCTCACCATCCATCCAATCCTCAGATTTGACTGTTGATGTTAATCAAATAATTCTTACTGGCACAGTTACTTCATGATAAGCCAGTGAGGTAGAGAGAAGGCCTGAATTAACAGTTTGCTTATTTCTCTATTGTAATAGCAGGCGTAGGTCTCAGAAAACATTCAAATAACACTACAGTATTTTAAAATTCTTTTTTAACATATTTGTATTATAGAAAGTTTATCACTACAAACATATTTACATTGCACTTAAGCACTTTCTGATGTGCAGAATTAAATTGTGTAAATAATGTGTTTCTGTCTTTATCACTTTATCTTTGAATAATTTACGGTTGCAGCTATCGATTATTTTAGTAATAAAGTATTATTACATCGATTAATGGAGTAATCGGTTAAAAAATACTTCTGCTTTATTAAGGAGCAATAGTAAATATACAAAAGAGAAAATAAGACAGAGCTCTTAAAATGAACAGCTAATTGGTTTCCTTTTTTAAAAAATTACATTTTTATAGCTTAAATTGTATTCAATAATATAACTTGTCAAAACCTCCACCCATTTTGGGCATTTAAGTGCCATATTATATTCTGGGTTTCAAATAAACATTTTCTGAAATACAAACAATTAAATTCTTTGCATCAATGATTTTTAGTACTTGAGGAATCGTTTCAGCCCTAGAACAGTTAATGATAATTTATTGTTTCATGAATTTATCTATGTATATTACTTAAATTTGTGTCTGAGAAATATCAATGTGCTGTCCAAACAATGGCTCTATATTAGCTCCTCCATTATCCAACCAGAAGAGCCTTTGTCACTCATGAATGAGAGTCGTTTCATGGGGACGTTTGGCTCAGACACACTCCTGTGCTGCTGCAGCAGGTTCCTGGCTGAGCGCTCTGCAGGAGGGCGGCTCAGCCTGCAGGGAGTCCTGACTCATTTGTTGGAAGGTGGAGCTCAGTGATCGTGGTGGGAGCCAGCAGGATGAGCAACACAGTGAATGAGACAGAAGGGCTGGTTTATGAATGGAAAGAGGCGCCGTAGTAAGCCAGGAGAACTCAGGCTGTGATTGGATGGATGAGGTCACGTGGGAGGAGGTAGGAGAGGAGAGGGTGGAGTAGAGTGACAGGTGTGGAGGTAGATTCGGGTCACCATAGCTTCAGGTAAATGTCAAGCATGCCTTTTAGTAAATACGTCCTGTAGTACGCACTGGCTTCTAGTTAACTGTAAAATCTGACTGTTGTACTTTGGTTCATCCACTCCAAGACATTATTATAATGTCTTTGATTCGGTGGGGAGGGCAGTGGGAAAATACAGGCTGTCCTCTTCTTTGTATCTTTAATAAATTAAATAAATAATAAATAAATAAAAAAAAATTGACACATTATCATTAATTATCAGGTATCGAGTGTTCTTTGAATGAGCTGTCCTCTTTTTTTTTTTAGGAGAATGGTGGTCAACAGCAACAGGTTGCCATGGAGCCTCCCGCGGAACACACAAACTACTCATACCAACACACCAAGTGAAGCTAAGGTAGGACAGCGAAGGTTTCCGTCCCAAATTCCACACTAACATGCTATTTAGTAGATTAAAACAGTATGTGAGATTTATTAGTATGTTTGAAACCTTAGTATAAAACGCGAATTGCATACTATTTCCGGTGAAATATTACAGTATACAAAGCTGGACGCTATGGCGGCATAAATATCCCACAATGCAATGCGGTAGTAACGACAACCTTCATAACGGACGTTGACAGACAGATCTGTAATATCAATAACACTTCAGTTTAACTGTAAGATTTCACTTTGCGTAATATATATTTAAAATGAATTCAGACTTTGATTCTCGCAAACCGTCGTTTTGGTCACATGAGGTTGGCATGGGTTACCATGGTTACATGTCTCCAACCAGCAAGGAGGCTCTCAGGAAGTGACGATGTAAATTACTGCTCAGTGCCCGTTTATTGCTGCTGTTTATTCACACAAAAGTATGTTGAATGATAATACACATATTGGGCATGTAGTGCATTGTATGACATTTCGGACAAAGCCAAGTTTTCTCTGCTCTGTCCTGCAAATTACACAAATGTTTCTAAAGTATCTAAACTGCAAAGTCCTATTAAGGTAAGTTAATGTAGGTGTGTGTGTGCCTGATAGCACATGAAGGCACAATTGTCTCAAAAGGACATATTGTCCATATTCTATAAGTGTTAAAGGAACAGTGTGTAAGTTTTAGGGGGATCTATTGGCAGAAATGGAATATAATATTCATAACTATGTTTTCATTAGTGTATAGTCACCTGAAACTAAGAACCGGTGTGTTTTAGCTTAGAATGAGTCCCTCATGTCCACCATGTTGCTCCACCATGTTGGTTGCAATCTGCAACCACACCACTAGATTCCACCAAATCCTACACACTGTACCGTTAAATGAATAGTTTGACATTTTAATTCTGCTTATTCACCTTCTTGCTGAGATTTAGTTACCTTTTGGTCAGAACCAGGCTAGCTGTTTCCCCCTGTTTCCAGTCTTTATGCTAAGCTAAGCTAACTGACTGTTGGCTCCAGCTTCACATTGAAAGGACAGATGTGAGAGTGGTTTGGATCTTCTAATCTAACTCTCGAAAGCGAATAAGCACACAAGTACTACTTATGGAAAAAGAAAGTAACATTACAGTTGTGGTATAAATACATCTGAACGGTGTTTGAGCAGGTTCAGTGTATCAATACTGAGCTGTGTGTGTGTGTGTGTTGTAGCTCCCAGCAGGTTGGGGCCGAGAGCACGAGATGAATCCAACCAGACAGGATTCAGCTGGAAGAGAACTGTGCTCCGTACCGTCACCAAGCACCCGGACTTGAACATGGATAACAAAAGGAACATGTGTGTGTGTGTGTGCGTGTGTTTGTTTGTGTGTGTGCGTGTGTTTGTTTGTGTGTGTGTGTCTGTATTTTTTTTTTTTTTTTAAGAAAAAAGGACAACACTTGCGTCATTGGACTTTCCTGCTCACATCCTCAAGAGTTGATCAACCAAAGGTGGGAATCTTCTTCACAGAAGCTTTGATCTATTTTGATAACTGAAAAAAAAGGAAAATAACAAGAAGTTTAAAAGAAAATTATGAAAAAAATGAGAGGAGGAAAAGACACAGAGCATTATTTTTGTGCACGTAATATAACAAATTCTTATTTTTTAAAAAAAGCATTCTGGACGTTTCAGGGTGATTCAAGGAAGAGTTGAAACACAATGTGTCTTTTATTTTTTTGTAAAATATGCAAACTTTTTATTTTTATTTCCTGATGTCTGTTGTTTGACGTTCTATTTGCAGCAGCGGGGGCAACAATTTGTACAGATTCAAGAACTTAAAAAAACACTTTTGCTGGTCTGATGTGTCGAGTCATTGTAACCGTGGGGAGGCGAACCGTTTAAAGCTACTTCTTCCTGTAACTGCTGCACAGACGATAATAACATTGTTTATAGTTTATAGTCAAATTCTTCTTTTTTAACATTCTTCCATACGTGAACAAAAGACAATCAATTATTTCTATTTATATTTGAATCATAGTTCTATTTTTTAGAGTTTTTAGATCATTGGAACGTACATTTATAGAGAAGAAGTTATTTAATACTGTAGTCTATAAAGACGTGATGAATTTACCCCACGCATTAATGATGAGCTCTAATATTTGGCTCATGAAAATTCTTCCTTAAAGTGACGCCTGTTCATACTAACAGTCATCTTGTTTTGTTATAATGTAACTCCACGTTACATCCGTGTCCATGAGAAGTGGTTTTAAGCGGTTTCGCTGTGGCAAACCTTCAGGTATCATTAAATTCATCCTCTGTCGAAGGGATGAAGTGAACGTGCTTTAGATCTGAGCAGTTAGATTACTGAAAAGATTATGTGTTCAAAGAACAATGCAGTTACTAAATTAAGATATAGTTAGCAAAAGCAAAGAGGGAAATCAAATAGAAGACTAACACGATCCCTGAGAATAATTAGTTTGAAAGGAAGGGGAGCTGTAAGTCTTTTTTTTTCAATGCTGCTGTTGTCACCTGAGTTTGATTCTCTGTCAGTGATTTTTAGTTTGTAGAAAGTTAAATGTTTTTTCTTTTGTCTGTCACTTGAAAACCTTTTGAGCTAATTTGCCTTATTTTTTGATGAATTTATCTTTGAAGTAGGTTAGATTTTTAGCTGTAGATTTTAGCTTTTTACAGAGAGTAGTTTCTTTTTTTTCTCTGCGTAGGGATTGATGCTGTTTTCTTGTGCACATCAAGTTTTCTCTTTTTGTTTTGTTTTCACACAAACTTCCGTTCCAAACCTTGTGTCGTCTGTCCTCATAATGTGCCGGGCCTGTTATGTAGAAAGCCTTTCAGAGTGGAGAGTTGAACCAAACAAAGACTTAATTTAGAGGTGATCATAGACTGTATATAAAGATGGACGACGCGTCTCCACTTCCTTCCACTGTACAGAAGTGAAGCCAAAATATCCCGGATATGGGAGCTGTCATCTTGAGATTTTGACGTCATTTGGAGCAAGAGTCTGTGCAGTAGTGATCGGGGGGTGGAGCCTCGGTATCAAGGTCACCCGCCCGAACCAATTGTGAGCCGAGAACGGCCGCAGCTTGTCAGCGAGAAAGACTCACAGCTGTCAATCGTGATGTCTCACCTCCTTCATATAGCATCAAATAACTAATTATAACCAAACTTAGCAGAAAAATGAACACTTGAACCTACATCAGCGTGATGAGAACTACTTAAAATGACAGAAACCATCTTTGGTAAAAATGTATTTGATGTGTAGTTTGACTTTTAGTTTGGCCCATGTCCCATCTGCTAACATGGAGGAGGCGGGGTTTATGACCTATACTGCAGCCAGTCACCAGGGGGCGATCAAGATCTTTTGGCTTCACTTTTGGGGAGCTGTCATGTCGTCCATCTTTATATACAGTCTATGATGGTGATCCAAAAAGATTCATACTGATGCTGCGTCAGTGTTGCGGCTCAAAGAGGCCTCGTGTATGTTTCAGTCTATCGAGTGGAGCTCATGTCACAGTGCATCCAAATATGTTGAACTTTAATTTATGCAGGCATCAAAAGCTGTAGATATGTAGATAATAGAAATAATGGTTTTGACTGCTCACTAGACCATGGAAGTGCCATTAAAAGATGATCCTTACAGCCTTTAGTGAGACAGCAAGTCTGAATGAATTTGGGAGTGATCCAAATTTCTGCAAAAACGATTTTTAGCTAAGCCTTAATGTTTTCCTCTGGATGAACTGCCTGATCTCTCATAGGATTGACACTAAGTTGTATATACTACGGAAATGGCAACAGGCTCGTTTGAATGCCATCGAGTTAGTCGAGTTAGCTGTAGGGTCACGGGGAGCTTTTCTTTCCGCTCTTCAACCATCCACATTTGAGTCCAGTGATAAACGCAGCGTGAAAACGTCTTTCTTAAGGCTCGCAGTTTGATGATTCTGTTTCTAACTCTTTACATTTCTCTCTTTACTCAACTTTTTTTGCTGTGTGTTTCTATTGTTCTTATTTCCGCAACCAAAGATGTTGTAGCCACCCATCTGTTAGCTCTCTGTCACAGATCAAGTGCTCTCATTCACAGACGATCATGTGTTGTGTGTTGCTGGATGAAAATGCCCTTTTTCTGCTTCCGACAGATTCAGAAAGAGAAAGTTCGAAATATTCCACTTTATGACTACAGTTTAAAGGGATAGTTCAGGTGTTTTGAAGTGGGGTTGTATGAGGTACTTATCCATAGTTGTCCATATTATTACTTACAGTAGATGACGGTCGGCGTGCCCCCAGCATCGAGAAACAGACAGGAGCACCGGCACCGGAGCAAAGCAATACAGTGCTGTGGACGGGGACGGCTGCAAAACCTTTAAGCACCTAAAAGAATCAATATCCTTTTAAGTGTACGCTATATGTAGAATATTTTTTGAAAGTGAAACGTATCTATGCTCTTTTGATCATCTGGGCCTGCTGGCTTTGGAGAGAGCATAGATATGTTTCACTTTCAGTTCAATTCCCCATCAGAAAGGAGAAGGAAAGGGCTGTCTGATGGCAAGATAAAGCGGTGAAAATATTCTAAATATAGTGTACACTTAAAGGGATATAGATTTCTTTAGGTGAACCTTTCTTTTAGGTGGCAAAATCATTTTTTTGTTGTCCCCATCCACAGTAGTATATTGCTTTGCTCCGGTGTCGATACTCCTGTCCAAGCTGGGGGCGTGACATCCGTCATCTACTGTAGGTAATACACCGACTATGGATAAGCACCTCATACAACCCCGCTTCAAAACACCTGAACTATCCCTTTAAGGTTTGGTGAGAACTCTTTTGCCACTACTGTATCTGTCATATAGTAAAGTACACACGCAAATTATGTGGTTTTGTGTTTCCCTCAGTGTACGTAATGGAGTGTTGGTGCGCATGCAAACAGACTCATTATGAACTTTATTGGAGGAATCCAGAGCTTTTATGATGGTGACCGTTTTCAGACACGAGAGCTAATTTTGTAAATAGTCTTTTTTTCCCCCCTTCCACTTCCTCTGTACACCATTTTGTTTGTTTCTTCTTGTGTGTGCTTGTGTGTGTGTTATTTTTTTTAATGATTTCTAACCTATCCAGATAACACAGTGACTAGCAAGGTTTTCAGATTCAGTGCCCATGAAGGAAAATGTCATGGATATTGTTTATATGTTGCAGAGAAATGATATTCCATGTATTAGCCATCACTTTTAATACAAAAACAGGATTTTGAAACTATGAAATGACCACTTGTTACAATGCAGTGTTTATTTATTTTTATTTTTATTTTTACAAACTTGTCAGCAGAGATAATATCACTGCAAGTCATGATGCTCCAAAATGAATTTGCATCATTAAAATGAACCTTAAGTTGCTTTTAATTAGTAGGAATACTGAGATCAACAGTGTGCTTATTTGAATAACAATATTTGAAAGGAAAAAAAATCTCCTTGCACTTATTATTTTTAGTCCACACCAATTTGAAAATGCTCTTTTTGTCCATCCTAATGTAGATTTGATGGCTTATTTCATAGCTTCAAAATGTTTTGCTGCTAAAACAGGATTTCCAAACAGGTTGTTAGATGTTGCCCAGTCTGGATTTTCAAAATGTCACCTTTTTATTTTAATTTGGTTAATATAGACTATTCCTTATTTGTTTGATTTTCAATAATAACTTCATAATACTAGTATACAGAAATGTGTTTACTGTTTTTTTTTTTTTTTTTAACTAATGGGCATTTTAAACAGTTAAAACTCAGAAATGTTGTCTTGAGGTGACATTTTTGAGCTTGTCGCTCCACACTGTATGAACCAAGTTTGTGTGAATCCCAGACGTTTTTGAAAATCTGACGGGCTCATCTCTCTCCCTGCTTGTGAACAGTTTTCTTATTTATACAAGAACTCATTTTGTACAGTTTTGTTAAGAGGAAAAAGGTTTTGATATTTGGTTATTTTGCAAAGCCACTTGGCTACTTTTGTCTTCCTGTGCCAGAGTTGCTAAATTGTCTGTAACTTGTGTTTTTTTTATTGATTGAGATAAGATTTTCCTTCTTTCTTGGTTTTCTCTTTGAATTTGAATATGTCAATTTTTCTTTTTTTTAATAAAAGCCTTGTTTCAATGATTGGGTGAACTGTGTTTTGATTTATGGTAACTTTTAAGAGTGGAGCAGATGGGTCCTTGCCTCCTGCTGTTGTTGCTTCAGCTTGTATTGATAATTATTGTGAAGGCATGTGTATCTGTTTGTGCTGCTCAGTAGGTCAAAGCTGACTGTCCATTTTCTAAATCCACGTTTTGTTATAGGGTTGTGGGGGACTGAAGTCCAAAGGTGTAATTTACACTCAAAATCCTGAAAAAGTACTGCAAACTCCTCGGCACATTTAACAGGTAAAAAAACAAAAACGTTCAAAGATAAGGCAGTAAAGGACTGTGCTTAGTAAAGATGCAAATTCAATATTTATTAGCAGTAAAGTATGAGTTCTGTAGCCACAAAAAGTAAATGTAAAGAGACATTATTTTATTAATAATTATGTTAAAGTGTAACTTTCCCCCCAGGTCTGAGCCAGGGGCTGAGGTAAGAGTTGCTCAGTGACTGATTAGAGGATGTTAACATTGTTTATTTTATATAGATACCATGACATGGGTCAGGGTTGGTGCAGGGCTGATTCAAGATAGTAGATGGCCTGTTGAGCCATTTTCAAACCATGAAATGCCAATTCTTTATACATTTGGTAAGAAATGTCAATATTAACTCCATCAGTGATGCGTTTCATCACAGTACCGTCATATAATTTAGTTTACAGCTCATAAAACACATTTAAGTGTGCAGTACCTATACCTATACCTATAAAAAGTGTAGGAAATGGATAGCATTCACATATTTTCTTTTTCTGAAACGCGCTTGCTGGAGTCTATCCCAGCATCCCAGTAAATTTGAACTTGTACTTTTGAACTTAGTTCAGAAAATTGCAGGATATGTGATTTATAATGTATAATCAAATGTCCACTTGCTAATGTTAAAAGGCACTTTCTGTTCTTTTTTAAGTTTTTATTTTGTACCAGTTCTTTTTAACACTCCATACCACTTTTTTTTCACACATTTTTAATCTGCACGCCGTCTAACTACTGAGCCTTTTCCTGTTCTGAGCACTTTGAAGCGGGAGTTACAATCTTTCATGAGCTTTTACAAATGTAAATGTAAATCCTTACTTTCATTTGACAATACAGATGAGTGCTTATTCTCACTTGCTGTAATC
>CAKAOI010049279.1:23845-69414 GCA_916701655.1 Sebastiscus albofasciatus
GAAAAGACATTATTTTATTAATAATTATATTAAAGTACAACTTTCCCCCCAGGTCTGAGCCGGGGGCTGAGGTAAGAGTTGCTCAGTGACTGATTAGAGGGCGTTAACATTGTTGTTGTTTTTTTATATAAATTTCATGACATACGACCCAACCAGTCGACTCTATGTCAGAGTTGGTTCAGGGCTGATTTAAAACAGTAGATGGCCTGTTGAGCCATTTTCAACCCCTGAAATGCTAATTCTTTATACATTTGGTAAGAAATGTCAATATTAACTCAAGCATTGATGTGTTTGATCACAGTACAGTCATATCATTTAGTTTACAGCTCAAAAAACACATTTAAGTGTGCAGTTCCTCTTTAATATTACAATTACGAACATTAACTTGGAAAGCCCAGTTTCATAACAATGTATTATTTGCCATATTGATATAAATATAAAAAAGTGCAGGAAATGAATAGCATTCACTTGTACTTTTAAACTTAGTTCAGAAAATTGCAGGATATGTGATTTATAATGTATAATCAAATGTCCACTTGCTAATGTTAAAAGGCACTTTCTGTTCTTTTTTAAGTTTTTATTTTGTACCAGTTCTTTTTAACACTCCATACCACTTTTTTTTCACACATTTTTAATCTGCACGCCGTCTAACTACTGAGCCTTTTCCTGTTCTGAGCACTTTGAAGCAGGAGTTACAATCTTTCAAAGACAAAACATTAGTTCAAATTCTCATCATAACATTGTTTTTGTTTTTATATTTTCCTCATAAAGCCGGAACATTTTACACCAGTATTTAGATTTAACACAAATTTACAAATGTAAATGTAAATCCTTACTTTCATTTGACAATACAGATGAGTGCTTATTCTCACTTGCTGTAATCTATCAAAACTATTCATTGCAGTGGGGATGATACAGCCTTCAGGTCCAGTAGGAGTAATAAGCACATATAGACAATAAATGGATAAAAGTAAGGATGCATTTCAACATCATTGTCATTTTGAAATCGTCCTGATTGGTGCTTTAAATTCAGCATAAGGTCAGTAAACAGATTTCCTTCCAGTGAGGAGATCTCTGTTGTTGCTGAAATATTGATGACTGCTCAGGATGTATGATGTGGTGCAATGTGAGTGTAATTTAAAAAAGATTAAACTACACATGCTTGTGATGATGAAATTATTATGTGTCTGTGGATTTCTCCAGTGTTTTAGCTGCTTTGGTTTTGAAACTCAAGACTGAGAGAAAGTCAACCTAATAACCTGCTGAACAGGATAAAAAAATGTCTTCATCTGTTTGCACTTGGGTATAAAACATACTGTATATTCAGTAAAGGTTGAAAATGAGCTGTCCTGATACTTTACACAGAAAATGAAAGTGAAATGAAAGTTTCTCCAAATAAATACTTTTTAAAAATATTTTTACATTGTTATTGTGCTACTTATTTTTTAATTTTTATTTTTTTTCCTGCCAATCTACTGCTCCACACTTCAGTCCAGTAGGTGACGGTAATGCGCATATAAGCTGGTTTGCCAACCGCTAATAAACACCAAAGAAGAAGAAGTTATTGCGCTATTGTGTGTAGGTCTCCCTGCCACACGGGGGCGCTGCTGCACACACACAGCGTAATGGGGGAGGTCGGTGAAAGCACATCTTCTGAGGACAGCTTGGGGAAGTTGGCCTGTGTTGAACAATAAAACTTTGTAAATATAATGAGCGTTCTCAGTCCAAAATGGCGGCAGCGACTGTTGTCGAAAAAGCACTGGAGTTTCTTCTCTGTGACAACTAACGTTAGCCCTAATCACCTCACCTGTGTACACCTGTAAACGCTCCTTCTCTGAGTTATGGCCGAGTGCCCTGGATATTATGGATATGATGTGGTGGATCTTCTGCACAGAGAGGATCAGACCAGAAACAACACCTGGGTTAAGGTAAGACAGCTCGCTCTGTTATCACCTGTTTTGGGGGCTTGTTTAATCGTATAGGTAAACTGATAGATTTGGATGGAATATAGTTGTTGTTTGTTTGTTATGATTTATCAGAGAAAGTGAACAGATTTAGCTCCGCTTTATGACGAGGCAGTGATTGACCAGTGTGCGTAGATCAAGTTTTGTCATTTTAATGTTTCTTTTTATCGCTGCTCAATAACATTACAAAAAGACATAAGGTGATTGGTGCAATAACACAACACCCTTACAAAAAATAATATACTTCAAGTTTATTTTATAAAGTAAACTTAAGTACAAAGTATATCCCCAAGTATACTAATATCAATGTACTAGTAATATACTTGTAAGTGTACTACTATACTTCTTGGGACTAAAAGTATACTTTTAAGTATACTTTAAATGTAGGAGTAGTACACAACTAGTTTACATCCAAGTTGTATTTTGTACTGCAACTATGATATGAACTATACTACAAGTGAAATTATAGGTATACTGTTAATTTAATAGTTATATACTTGCAGCCCTTGAGTACACTTTAAAGTATACTCTCAGTAAGCTACTAGTTTAATAGTTTTTACTGCAACTATACGTGTAAGTTTTCTTAAATGAATTTATAGTACTTAGCCAAATATACTTATAGTTTTCTGTATACTTGTCAGTATAAGCCAAGTATACTTAAGTATAATTTTGTTAAATTTATCTCTGATAAGTACATAATCTGAAAGCATACTCTCTTATTTTAAGTTTAAAAGAAGTATACTAATAGCATACTTGAATAAACGTATTTTTCTAAGGGATTACAAGAAGACATACGACAGTTGGATGGTGTTAAAACATTCAGACATTAAGTAGAGTACACTAGTTTATATTGAACTGGGAGGTAGCGTTTGGCCAGTGTTTGTGACTGGACATGTAAGATTAGATGAGGTTTGCTTGTAAGGACGATGCTATTGGCGAATTAGTAATGACAAAGAAAAGAGGGAAAGAGATTTAATTTTAAGTTACTAATTTAATGTTACTATTAAATGATTTATTCAGCATATAGGTGCTGATAAAATTTGTCTCTGTGAAGTTAACCGATATCCTGTGCAGCCATCTAAGTTATGTGTTTTATGTGAGGTGTATTTGCACCAGACATCTGATATGTGTGATTTTTGTTGGAAAATTGCATGAATTGTTTATAGGCTGCCAATATTGATGGTTAGGTCTCCTGTGTATTGGAGCCACAGTCCTCTATGTTGTTAATCTGTGGTTGGTGACATCACTTCTTCATCCTGAGACATTGCAGAAATGAAGTGTTTCTGTGCATGTGTGTGTTCGGTCTTTACAAATCTGTGGTTATTTGTGAAAGCAGATAAAGTAGGTCTAACTTTCAGTGTTATAAATCCAGAGGAGCTGTGACCATTGGTGTGTTTCCTGAAAGATTATGGGTTACCAGTACTTTATTATTAGTAAACAGCTTGATTTAAGCAGTCAATGTAGGCAAGTCGCCCTTTTGTCCAGTTTTTAAGGAACATTTGAAATCTTATCTTTGAGGAAAACCATGCAATTGTTCCTATTACATATATTTATTTACCTGATCTCCTGATCTCCAAGTGACTTAATGAATAGCTGTTAAACAAATTGATACACAAATTTAGCATTTGATTTACACACAGGCTGGAGGACCATCTGGACCGTAGTCCATGAGGACATGAGACGTTCACATTTACTGAGGCAATGTAGCTGATGTATGTTTTTAAACACCTCCATGTCATCACATCCATCAGTTGAGTTTGAGTAAACTTGTGTCACTGGGTGACGGCTGGGATCCAATTTTCAGCTGAGTTATGTGTTACAGCAGTGATTGATAACGCTCCAGCGTGATTCATCAGAGCCTGATTAATTAGATTTCTATGTGGTGACAGATGTGACTGTACACATTCTACTGGAGGAGGGAATGGTAGTATAGTATAGTATTAAGGCTTTTTGTTAAAGTGTTTATGAGGCTACTTGACCCATAGATCTGTATATATCCGTTATGTTAATACTTTATAATAATAATCACCAATAACCTTCCTACACATATAAGACACAATACTCTTCATTTGTCACTTTTATTTTAATAATGCCAGAATAAACGGACACAGCTCATTGTTCTTAGAAAAAAATGATTAACATGCCGTGTGTTTAATTCACTATACAGTTAGAACATTTCTATTAATCATGTTGTGATCATCAACTTGTTTAAATTAAATATTTTTCTATCACATCCCAAAGGCCACATTAAAGTTACAATAGAAATTGCAACTGATGTCTAATAACTAAAGTATGTACGATGCTACAAACACGTTTTCCCTTTGTGGTCGGTGTTGTATGTTCGCTCTGAAAGTCACAACGTTAGATGAAATCCTTCAAGTTTCACTCAAATAGTATTTCCTCCCAATAAAAATCTTACACACATACAGAGTAAAACATCAAACTTGTCATATATGATAATGTGCATTACAAGTCAGTATAAAAACAAACTGTATTTACTGTACATAGCTTGTGAAACAGACAGTTAAAGCAAACTCAACCTAAAAGTGCAGATTGCCTGAATCCTCTTTTTTGGCTTAATGATGGATAAACATACAAACTGATCTTAATTAACTCTGTTTTTGGTGTGTTGTCCACTTATGAGCCTAAAGCTGCCCACACATGATCAGCAGTAAAATTGTTCTGCGCTGGCTGTGCTATTGTTTTCCGACGGGGAGAGCGGTGCCGTCCGACTAGGAAGAAGCGTTATCCTTGGCGTGGTGCACCGGTCGAAATTGCCACCGAGCGTTGTGCTCGATGTTCACATTATTTCAACTTTGACCTCGGTTGTCTCTGACCTTTCAAAGCGCAACCAATGAGAACAGCTACAACTGTTGTTGTTGTTGCCTAGAAACAGTGAACAGCGTTTCTTCCACACTTTTTGATTACATATTAGACCTGTGCTGTGCTTTGCTGCTGCGAGGCTCTGTGCCTTTCCTTGCGTGAGGCTGTCGTGGTGTTGTCTCAAAAGCGCAATATGAGGTATTATTGCAACATCTTTTTTAAAAAAACTAAATTAAATGCATGTTTATTGTTCAATGCAGAACACAGAAGAGCAATGAGACGCTTTGGTTGCATCTGGATGCTATGATACAGAATATCAAATTGTCGGCACACGGTAGAGTACTTGCTCTGGATGAAGGGAAGGTCGAAGCACGTACGGAGAGAGGACGGACCTGCCGGTCTATGTGTATTAATTTCTCTTCCATTGTTGTTGTTGTGCAGCACTTGTAGTCTACATTTAGGATGTGATGGTTGGTCATAGTGGAGTTTTGCCCAAAGTTGAACTCTTTCCAACTCTCGGCGACCAGAAAAAAACACCATACGTGCAGTGCTCAGCGCAGAATAGACGCTCAGCGCCTCGTCACGCTGCTGCCATTTGTAGCAAAGTGTAAAAATGCATCACTCCCAGAGCAAAGACTTCAAAATAGAAAAAAACTTGAACATAACGGATGTTGCGGTTGCTTGCCATCCCCTGCGGTTGGCTTTTCAATATCGCGGTATTGCAATATTGCGGTTATTGCGACAACCCTGACATCACGATGAGCGAATAGCAAATTCCTTATCATGTGAAGGCAGCTTAATGACTGTTTCAGCACATGCTGTAGGACGGTGGGGTCACATTCGACCCCAGAGTAATACAAAAACACATATAAAGGACCGGCCAGAGTACAGTGGACGACTACAGCGAGGTGTCAGGCAGTGTAGATTATATATCAGGACGTAGAGACAAAACCAGCAGCAGGATTGTATGGACAATATTACATCAGGAAAAAAAACCCTTCAAAACAGTGAGTCATGAAAAACCATATAGCCCTGATGTCATCTTGTTCATGAGGGTAATAAATCCAAATTGATTGTTGACTTTGTTGTATGTAGGGGAGAAATGCTTTACTCGCGGCCTCCTCCAAAGATCTGTAGCAGGAAGCTGAACAGGTAGATGATGTCCAGGTAGAGGCTGAGGGTGGCAAAAACATATTCCTCTGGACTTATAGTGTAGCGCTTGTTCCCTAACAGCAACTGGGTGTCAAACGCCAGGAACTGTGGTAGAAAGACAGACAGATAGAGAGTAAATTAATAATGAACAATGAAACTATGAACTTCAGCTGGACAATATTGAGGTTTCCCTGATCTGATTCTCACCAGAGTGAAGAGAATGGCTCCTCCCACAGCATAAAGGGCATGTAGCCAGGGAACCTGTGGTGCAGGATAAAAAAAGCATTACAAAACACTGCTAAGAAGGACAGCGGGAGGCTAATTTAAGAAAAACAGCACAGTGCTTTGCAAGATTATCTGTGAGGTTAATCCCTTCTTGTTAAAGCACACCCAAATACAGCCAGCAGCATTAACCTGCAACTGGTGTTTGACTCATCAGCAGCTATTTTAAACTTCTTCCAGGAAGGTGTGTGTGTGTGGACTTACGTATCCGAAAGGGACGACAATGGAGAGGGTGATGGCACAGAGAAGCATGACCATGCACAGAGAAAACAGGAGGCCCTGACAGGATGTAACGTCAATCTGTAGAGGAAAACAACATATGATGGCTTTATTTCACTTGTTTTGATTGTTTGAAAGCAGTTTATAAGTTTAGTTTAAGCAGTTTCCTCTCACCTTGGTCTGGAAGCTGAAGATGGTAACAGAAAGACACACCAGAGATGTGATTCCCAGACACAGAACCACTGATTTGGTGTTGTAAAAGCTGGAGGAAGAGAAAGGAGTCTTTTTAACTCTGGAAATGAGCTGAAATCAACGTCTAAGACACACACGCCTACGTCACAATATGTATTTACCTCGACACAAATCCCATCATGCAGGCCATGCTCACAGTCTGAGGGAAAAAGTAAAGAAATAATACCACAGTTAGGGTATATGTTGAGTGTGTGAGTAAAGAGTATATTGTATCATGATGAGGAAATACTCACAAAAAGAACTAACAAAATGATATTCCAAGGAAACTGCCTCCTAAAGAAAAGAAAATCCACTTTGTCAACTCAAATTCACAAATGTACAGTATATCTACCTAGTATTATTCAGGTGCTTTAATGAAATAAACATTACCTCAGCTCTCCACAGCAGGACAGTGCGATGTAGGTGGCAAAGAATACAAGACTGTAACAAAAAAAGGGGAAAATGATGATGCAAAACTCAGTAAATAGAGTCATAGAAAAAGGGCGACACTATAATGTGATGTTTTTTACTTACTAAGACGCCATGTACAAGCCTGGATGAGTCTGGATATAATACCTCACAGGTGCACTGTAGAGACACAAATTAAATGGATTTAACTCGTGTTTTAATCACAGTGGTGAAAACAAGAAAACTTTAGAGTTACCAAAAGAGTTGTTACCAAAATGAGAAGAGCCCAACAATGGCCACGGTCACTAACAGCTGAACCAAGAGAATGGCGTAGACCTGCAGGAAGACGTACATATAGTATCAGAGCAATGGAAGAGTCTCTGTGATATTGCTTCTGTTCTGGTTTCACTTGTTTCATGTGACACATATTTTGTACCTTCCTGATGAAGGTCCGCCTGATGCTCTTGTCGTCCCAGGCGAACTGGGCCTCCATCTCCTCAAAGCCTGAAGAAAGAGGCAAGGAGGAGACATATGAGGATTTATCTTTGTAGAAACTGAATAATGCTGCAGTATCATTTTAATCCTCAGACAAATGAAGTCACATTATTACGATTAAGAATCAAGATTACTAGGGCAGCCCCCTCTTAGTCGATAGGTCGACTAATTGGTCATTTTGGTGATAGTCGACTAAGATCTCTTTAGTCTATTAGTCGTTTTTTATGCTTTTTTTCATGCTGAATGACGTATTTCCAAAAAACTTATGAGCACATCTCTGGTAAATACAAGATTTAAAGTGGTGTGATTCTTTGTGGAGGAACTTGGTTTCACAAATCTGTCGATTAAATCAAGTAATAGATTGGTAGAAAAATTCGTATGAGTGTTAATCGACTAAGAATGTCTTTGGTCGAGGACAAGCCCAAAGATTACAAACTGCAATGAAACAAAAAACATATAATCATAATGACAGAAAAATACTTTACTCTGCTTTAAAATACTCTAACAAGCATATACTAAGTCTAGGTAGAAATTGAAGACATACTAGCCAGAGTCAACCCACAAAGAAGTTAGTTTTTACCTGCAGTCGCCTCCTGATAAGTCGGGGGCTCCTTGTCATCAACCACCTGCTGGGATAGAAACACGGTTTGTATGGTCATTACAATTTTTAATCAGACGCATAAAAGCATAACCGTCTTTACATTCCCATTAGAGCTGTAACGACTAATCTATTAATCGATTAGTTGTCAACTAATAAATTAATCACCAACTATTTTGATAATTGATTAATCAGTTTGAGTAATTTTTTAAGGAAAAAAAGTCACAATTCTCTGATCCCAGCTTCTTAAATGTGAATATTTTCTGGTTTCTTTACTCCTCTATGACAGTAAACTGAATATCTTTGAGTTGTGGACCAAAACAAGACATTTGAGGACGTCATCTTGGGCTTTGGGAAACACTGATTGAAATTTTTTTTAATGTTTTCTGACATTTTATAGACCAAACAACTAATCGATTAATCGAGAAATCAATGAAATGACAATGAAAATAATTGTTAGTTGCAGCCCTGACTCCCATGTGTTTACGCTCACACACACATGAACCAGCACAGTACTAATTTTGCTTTCTCCTATTGTTTAACTGTGCTTATGTCTGTGTTTATGTCTGTGTTAAAGCTGCCTGCAGACAATTTTCCATAACAGATTTGTCTACAAACCAGCCTCCATGTTTGATTAGGTCAGAGGATTAGGATGGATGTGATGAGCCTCCATCTTTTCATAGCCAGCATCATATTTCACACACATTACGTCATTACTTGGTTGATCTTTTTTTTTTTTTTTTTGAGCTTTGCTGTAATGTTGCCATTAAAAGAAATGTCTATCAGAAACAGAATCTCTACAATCCTGACTCAAAGCCATGACTTTATCATTTATGCCTCACATTTTTGGAGAACATAAGTTTCCATTGCAGCTCCAAAAACTAACTTAAAAATGCATTTAAATGTCATTAGTCTTTATAATCAATCTCTATACAATGTATTACAACGCTGTAGTGTAACTATAAGGTAGGGAAGTTGAAAACATACCTTTCCCTTCTTCATGATTGTTTCCCTTTTTGCACCTTTGAGTTGCTGATGATGAGGAAGACTATTCTGAAGTCACGGGAGAAATGTTTTTCTTGTCTTTCAATTCCAAAATCTGAAAAAAAATCTCAGCTCCTCTTCTCTTGTGTAATGGGGGTTTGCGTGGTCAAAAAACACTGCGAGTTGCGAGCAAAAAATGTTGTTTGTAGGATAGTTGTTGCTCTGAATTTGTCTCTCGGATTACACTGAAGCAGCTTTATAGGCCTCCGTGTGGTTAATCTCTCTCTAACCCTGATCCCACGCCACCCCTATTCTCGGCCTAATGAGGTCGGTCCAGAAATGTCCAGGTAGTCCCAAAGCATTGAGATGAAGCCGGACCGTACCACTGCTGTTGCTAGACGGGGGTGTCGTTTACGTCTGTCATTGGTTGCACAAACCTCCTCAACAGTGTTCCAGGACAGTTAATCATCCTATAAGACTCAAAGGACTTACATATCTGAATTACATATGCATTACATCACTGTTTTGCTCCATTTTAGGAGGAAATGAGAGCCACAGACATAGAGGGTATTTGACAATCTGCATATTCATGTTATGTAAGAATACATTATCAAAACCTGCACATTTGAATCTGTTTATTTACACTAACATGTTGACTGACAACATTAATATACTGTATATCATTATCAAGAGAGTTTATGATGTGTGATTTATTAGATTATTATTTGTGTTTATTTTGTTTATACATTTTTATTTGATTTGATTTGATTTGTTTTATTTTATTTATTTCATTTGTTTTATTTATTTTAATTATTTTATTTGTTTATTTTATTTTAATTATTCTATTTATTTTATTTTATTTATTTCATTTGTTTTATTTATTTTATTTATTTTTTTAACAGTGATCTTGTGATCTTATCAGGGCTCAACAATAAGGATTGCCCGCTTGCCCGGGGCAAGTAAAATGCCACGTAGGGCTAGTAAATCTAGCTACTCACTTGCGCGATTGAGCAAGTGGTAAAAAACAAACACATTTTTACCGAAACTGATGATGGAAGTAGCTAAAGAGCAAGCCATCTAGCTTCTTTCTCATCTCTTTTGAGAGTTGCACATGCACAGTACCGATCGGGAACTCACAAGAAAATGGCGGCGGGTAAAGATAAAAGTTTATGAGCTGAAGCGCAAGCGAGCATTTCAATTAACCTGGAAACAGGAGTTGAGTTGGGTGGCGTCAGAGGATGTGGGCAAAACTCTAGATTAATTTACTGAAATCTAGATTAAATATGACAATTAACTTCAGTCTTCGTTGTTATTTTATAACCGCTAATAAATAAAACAATTTGTAGAGAGACAAGTAAAAATTGACCTAAGGCAAGTAGATTTCTGACCCACTTTCCCAACCTGGCAGGTAAAAAAAAACATCAACGTTGAACCCTTTGTGTGATATCATGCTTTTGTGTAAGAGACTGGTTTTGTAACAAGAACATCAGACTAATGAGATTGAAGTTAAGAACATTATGTCGTAAACACATAACCTCTACATACGGTAACAATGAGATTTACCATCAGGCACTCATCTTTGACCTATTTTACTAATATTGATTGTAACGTTTTCTGCTTTGCCAAGAAGACAATTAGAAACAAAACCAACCGCATGATAAGGGGCACTGATGAAATGTGATATTTTATAATGAATTTCATCTCGGTATAGATCATAAAGTGAGGACACGCATAAGAAAACCACTGATCACATTTCAAGGTTTCCCCTTCCTCTGACAGTCACTGAAAATGAATGTGGAAAGTCTGCTATATAGTGATATAGAGTGCTGCAGGAATGAGTCCAGAAACTTGGAAATGAGTTAGCATTTTAATACTTCCGGTTCCTCCACCTCAAAGTCAATGGGGTTTTGGTTAGATTCCTGAAATAAGGTTTATGGTTAACACAAGCCTAAGAGATATTAAAGTTTTGTTCTACAATATAAAGTACGTCAGTAAATACCCCTCTCGGGAATTTGAAGCTTTACGTGTCTTAAAAAAGGCTAAATGGCTAAATGAGACTACTTAACATCATCACGCCAACTCGTCCGCCTTTACAGCCTCGTGCATACTTGCGCTCATGCGACCGTGGTGTAGTTTGTTTATAGCCTAACGTTAGCTTTTGACTTTTAGCGATTGCATTCATGCTTTAAAAATCATAAAAGTGGTGTTCATGTGTGAAGATTATCTCACGGAACAAACCTTGGAAGTATTTTAAATGTGTGTTCTCCACAGAGCTTATTTCCTGCAATCATCCAAAACCCGATGGAAAAATCCCATCGGCTTTTTGTCGAGGGAACCAGGGCGATGCTAACACATTTTTTTCGGGCAAGTGGGTCATAAATCAAATTGCAGAAAGTACGTTTTTACTTCCCCCCATACAAATAGTTTTATATATCAGCGGTTGTCAAATAACAATAAAGACTTTTCATGTTAAATCTTTATTTTATCTTTATTAAATGAAATGCGGCAAATTGTGCAATACATTGTTGGAGTTTTGCCCACATCCTCTAATGGCACCCAATTTAACTCTGTTTCCAGGATAATTGAAATGCTCGCTTGCGCTTCAGCTCATAAACTTCGTCTTTATCCGCCGCCATTCTGTCACTAGCGCCCAATCGGTACTGCGCATGTGCAACTCTCAACAGAGATGAGAAGGAAGCGAGATGACTCACTCCTTAGCTACTTCCATGAATGGCTCTGGAAAAAAACTATGTTTTTAATTATTTTAATTATTTTATTGAGTTCCTAGTCTTGCTAGACTTGGTTAGACTGGCATTTTACTTGCCCCGGGCAAGTGGGCAATCCTTATTGTTGAGCCCTGTAACAAGATGTTACCATATTTTAATGTTTAGCAGGAAATATGATCTTTGCTCTGGCGAAAGATTGAAACCACAATGTCAGTGTTTCCATCCATTCATTCATTTATTAATTCATACAGAAGGCCACACAAAACAATAAGGAAGACAATTTTAAACAAATTCTGAAACTAAATGAAAAAAAGACAACAAAATTGAAGCCAAACTTAAATTAGAGATGCAATAAATGATTTTTATTCCGTTGCAAAAGTATATGTTGATAGCGCCGTATATTTCCTCCAATCTATAAATGCCTCTGTGTACACTTCCTTCTTGAAGCCACTAGATGGCAGCAGCAGGCAAGGATATATTTGCTAGTATAGAGTATGCTGCAAGAAGGAACCTGTGTCAGACACAGAGTAGGTAGTAATATTGTTACACAAATCCCTTGGTCTTTTGCTTCTTTACCCAGTTAAGTGAGCAGAAATGCTATCCGTCTCTTTCACTTCTGATAGTGGAGCAAGAGGATGTTTCTTTAGAAATATTCTACCTACAGTATAATACCTTGATAAAACAATCTCACCATAAAGTTCCTGTAAAAATGGCAATTTGAAGATCTACAACTCCCCAATGACTGGGCAAACTCTATCTGCTCATGTGATATGATCAAAAGCTCCAGATCAGCTACTAAACGGACCGTGTGGTGAGATTTTTTTTCCGCAACTGAGAATGAACTTTGAAGGTATGCGGGTCCTGGTTTAAGTCCTTTGAGATGCACTTTGATACACCACAGAGATGCTGACTCTTTGTTGTCATGTTGTTGTGTGATAATAGGCGGTATTATTGATTTTGGCAGAACGGACATTTGGTTCCAGTAACAGTCGAGGTAATCACAAAATAATGTGCTCTTGTTGTTATCATACTGTCCAGTAGGTGGCACGTGAAGACCTCAACAGGATTCATAGAAATGTCTGGAACACTGGTTGTGTCACAGCTCCAGCAGAGACTTCTACTGTAGAAAACACTTTCAGTGGCTTTCTCTTTTTTTTCTTCTGATGCTGCACTGAGAATAAAAGTTTGGCTGTGTTCGATTAAATGGAGGGCAGAGGGCCGAGGGCAGCTTTTGGCTGATGCTCATTTTTCATTTCTTGGCACCGAGGGAGAGATCCGTGCTATTGCTTAGAGACAGTTTTTACTGCCAGAGAATCACCTGGTGTGGAGGCGATTTTGCTGAATTAAAGGAAAAATACTGGTGTATATGTGTCTCCTGATATTCATTCATGAGGGGTCTCATGCCCTCATGACTGTTAGTCATAATTACCTCAGAGGGAATATGAATCTTAGCATGAATCCCTACTATTTACAGGGATAAAGTGCATGTATTTGTCTGATATTAGAAGTAATTTAAGGTATCTACTAGGGCTGCAACTAACAATTATTTTCATTGTCAATTAATCTGTCGATTATTTTCTCGACTAATCAATTAGTTGTTTGGTCTATAAAATGTCAGAAAATGTTGAAAAATCTGTTTCCCAAAGCCCAAGATGACGTCCTCAAATGTCTTGTTTTGTCCACAACTAAAAGATATTCAGTTTACTGTCTTAGAGGAGTAAAGAAACCAGAAAATATTCACATTTAAGAAGACTTTTTTTTTCTCAAAAAATTACTCAAACCCATTATTTGATCATCAAAATAGTTGGTGTTTGATTTAATAGTTAATTTGATTTAATAGACAACTACTCGATTTAATTGTTGCAGCCCTAGTATCTACTTAGAAGTCACCAACACGAACAGCCTGTATCTGTCCACGTCAGACCAGTTTATGGCAAACAATGACTCGGCTTATTATGGAGACTTTTGGAGGCCACGGTTGCTGTTTATGGAAAATGTTCCCAAACATGTACTCGTACGTTTTTCCCAGGCCTTCAAGCAGACTGTGACGTCTTCTCCTTATGCCGTCTGGTGCCCTGAGCATTTACATACTCACATCTCAAGTCAGCCTACAGTAAAAGTGTCTTTTCAGTGCCATATTTGTTTAAATCATTGAAAGGAATCCATCTCAGTGGATAATCTCCCTCCCGACGGCCACTTGTTGTCTCTGCAAAAAAAGTCCCTCTGTGTTCGCAGCAAAGAACATCACATTGTATTTATTGAAGAGTGCCATTCTTTGAAATTAGATTTACTTGTAATCACACTCAAAAATCAAGTGGTGTTTCTTGTTTGTAATAAAGCCCCTAATGGCTCTCAGACCTGGAGCACGATTGGCTGATTGCCTCTGTTGCTAGGCTACGGCTCCACGGTATGCCTCGGTAATAACACTGATGGTAGCATCACATTAAGGGAGGAAAATGAAAAAAGATGAGCACAAGGAAGAAATGATATATAACATTATTTAATAATGGTACTCTATGGTGCAACCATAAAACATTTACAAAATATTCACAAGGTGATGCAGTCAGTTGACAATACATTTATTTCAATTATATATCTTCAAATAAAAAGTTTATAGTCAGTCAGGTTGAAATGCTGCTTTCTCTTTGCAGTCTATAGAGCAGTCTATTATGTGTGATATACATACAATAATCCAATACTAGCTTAATTTACATATCCAAGAATCTGCAAACTAACGAGGACCAAGAATAAAGGTTATATACAAAATTTACAAGAATACACCTCGACATATATTCCATCAGACACGGTCTGAAATGACCAGTAATTTCTCCCTGATTACCGCATACAAATACAATGCAATTTACTCTCATTTCTTAAAAATGTTATACATTTCTCAATCACAAATGGGTGATTTTCATAAAGATTTTCCACATGGTGAAATGTTGTGAAAATAGCTTATGTCATTTCAACAGGGCACACACACACACAAACCATCCTCCCAACTGTGTATTAGACGTTTCTATTGCTATGTTATATATTGATTTAATGCATGGAAACTGGAAAGTGCCCTTTACACGTCGTAGCATGGATTGACAGTAAGAAATGTTGGTGAATGTTTGTACATGTTGTTCTTTCTCTGGGCAGGAGTATGTGCTTCCCTCTTGTTAGCTTTGTGAGCTGGGATAGGAGGACAAAGTCTAGTGAGGAACGACAAGGTTTCTCTTCTTTTTGGTCTTCAGCACAAACTCCCAGAGGGAGAGGTGATGACTTGGTGGTTTGATGTTGACTCGGAGAACCTTAAGGAAGAACTCAGTCTATGTTTTAATGTCTTTTTTTTTTTTTTAGCAGTCCTGGAACTGGAGGAGGAATCAGTTTTGAGTTCAGGAGCCTCCACCTCTTGCTGTGCCTACACTGATCTTTTTTCCAAGTTCGCTCATGGCATCAGACTTGGCACAGCTCCCACAACAACTAGGCCATCATGCAGAGGCCAGTGTACTGTATGTAGGAGGCCGGGCTTGCATGGCGCCGCCGAAGCAGATACCTCTGGAAGCTTTAGCTCTTTCGCATTCAAGGATCTATGCGGAAAGCCAAAAGCTTGTCAGAGTGATGGTTGTTCAGGGTGCGCAGGTCCGGCAGACGTAGCAGCAACTTTGGGAAGAGGGTGCTATCATCTGGGCGGCGACTGGTGATGAGAGAGCGCAGGGCTTTTATTAGATTCTCCTGCAGCTGCTCCACTGCTCCAACCTCCACGATACCAGAGCGATCTGGAGAAAGAGAGGAGAAATAAGGGTTAGACACAAGGAAATGTGTGCATACAGTAAGTATGTGCTTTGTCTACATGCATTAGTATGCCTGCTTACCGGCAGAAACAAGAACGACAGCCATGAACAGAGCCATCTCGTCTGGCTCCAGACCCAAAGATCCAAGCTTCTCGCTGAATTCAAACATGGCGTCCAGCAAGGAGCCCATTCCAAGAGCCCTAAGTGACGCCAGTGAGTATGTTTGCCCATTGAGGAAGGTCACCGTCCTCTCCTTGGCGTCAAACAGTGAGCAGAATCTCACCATCAGAACCTGTGGACAGAAACACACACCAGGTTAGCATCAGAAAAGACTCCAAAGGATAGGAAAGGAAATAAAGTAAATCTCCCACAGTCCCAAACAACAATTATATTTAGCTGTATGTACCTGGAAAGTGCCGGATTTGAGCAGCATGACCTGGTCATGCTGGCTGAGGGACTGGAAGCCTGGGATGCTCTTTGCGAACTCCACCACTTCTTTAACAGCAGGGGTGAAGCACTGGGAGAAAGACTCCCACACCTCTTGACTGGAGCGACTGGCGGGAGCCACAGGACAGGAATTGAGTGGACATGCCTGCAAGAGAGACGAAAGAAGAAAGGAAGTGTTAGGGACTTTTTATTGACGTACTCAATACGGATAGATATTACTAGATATGTACGTACTCAATATGGGGAAAAAAATGTCTTACCAGCACTTTGGCTCCTCCGTTTAGCTTCCAGGGGCAGGGGCCTTGGTTCTGGGAGTCACTGGCTGCGTAACTGTTCTGATTGGCTGAGTAGGATTGAGATGATAGGCGGCCACTGACGGGGCACCGATTCTGATTGGAGGAGAAGGTGTACTTGGCGTTGTCGATGACAGTGGAGTTTTCGTTGGTGGAGGAGGACACGGGGCAGCTTGTGGGGACGTGGTAGCTCGCCTGCTCCCCGTGAACCACGTGGTGGGTCTGGGTCGCCGAGTGCGATAGGGAAGGCTGCTGCGCCGGACGGTTGTGGAAAGCGGTAGTGCCGATGTTGCGGTTGCCGGCAGCCATCTTGATCGGTTTCTCATCTCTGCTCATTAAGTCGCTGTGGTACGACTGCGATACGTCATTCGTCTGGTTCTGTGGACTGCAGGGGGCGTCGGTGGGAGGCGACACCTCCATCTCCATGGAAGCGGATTCATTGAGACTGTTCATGTAGCTCTGCATCTCATCCAATAGTCTCTGCTTCTCCCGTTTGGGAATACGCCCAAAACGCACAGCTGAGGAGAAAAGAAGAGAAGCATCCTCTGTTAGCATTGATATGACTGCCAGCTCCTTACTGGCGGCACTTTAATTAATACACTGAACAGTATAGAGAAACAACCACTCTTTTGTTCTAATATGGATTCTACATCTGACGCTCAAGCTGTCATTTCTATGTGGATTAGACCTCTCAACTAACTGTTTGACTATTCTGCGTCCATCGCAGCTGTTTCACCACAAGACAAACACTTAAGCCTTCATCTCATCCGACTGCCTCATCCTCCTCTGCAGCCTGTACAATCCTCCCATCCCCCATTTTTCAATTCTGCACCTCCTCTGACATTCCTATTTATAGTACTCTGTATGCTACACCACCTCCTCTTCCTCCCCCCCTCTCTCTCTCCATCTCTGTCTTCCACTTGAGCACTCGCTCTCTCTTTTTCTGTGAAAGTAGGTCAGTGGGTCAACAACACTAAATAAGATGCCATTAGTAAAATGACAGTGAGTGAGAAGTGGAAAGGTCAAGTGAGACAGGTAGGAGAGGTGAAGAGACGAAGAAAAAAACTGGATGATCAAAAATGTATTTGCAAGCAGTCATGTTGTCCAGTCAAAGACATGGAATAAAAATGGCTTGAGGGTCGATAACGTTATCGTGGGCGTGGTTAGGATCAATAACAATGTATTTTTCCATTTTAATTCACCTTGTGTGCATGTTCAGAAAATGAAAATATGGTTATGAATAATAAAGTTTCCCTGCTGTGATGTTATGCAGGTGATTTTTCAGTCCCGCATTATGGCTTTTTTAGGTCAGCTAAAAATGTTTGCTCCAGAAAAACCATGATTTATTATCACCTAGTTTCGCCATCTCCCGAGAGATCGGAGTCCTGCGGTGAAATGATGCAGTAGAGCAGATTAACTGTGGTAATATTATTTTGATTTCGAGTTGAGCGCTGTAGGTTTTCATGATTAACAGGACAGAATAACATTATGTCTCGAATATGTTTTGTTAATGTCAGTGTTGACAAAAAAAAAATGGGTAAGACTGTACATCTTGGTGAACGCACAGGGTGATCAACAACTTGGTGCCCCAATTTCCCAAAATAAACTATATCTGTCACAGTTTCTCCATGACTGATGACTACTGGGACACTACAGCGCCTCTTGCCATAAATCAGACGGCAGGGCAAGGAGAGAGGATGACAGAGGGAACAAAAGGAGGGGAGTGGAGAGAGGGAAAAGAGATGAGAAGACGGAGGGAAAATTTAATTCTGTGAAAATGTAATCTGATCCTCCATGTAACCCTGCATACGTAGATAAATTAAATCCTCTCCTCTACACTAGGAAAACAAAATATGACTTCAGTTTTTAGTTGCCATATGTCTAAATATCTTCTCTAAAAGGGACACACTGTCTCTCACCATCTCTGGACATGCCCACGGAAAGACACTTCTTAAAGCGGCAGTGCTGGCACCGGTTTCTGTTCATGCGCATGATGAGACAGTTTTCATTCTTCACGCACATCTTGTAGTGGATATTCTGCTGAATGCTGCGTCTGAAGAAACCCTAGAAGAAGAATAAAAAGCTTTGATGAGTGTCTTGTGTGACAACATGTCTGTGTGTGCACCTAATGAATAGAAAGACATGACATAATGGTATCTTTTGTTCAGTCTCACCTTGCAGCCTTCACAGGCATGCACGCCATAATGGAAGCCAGACGCGATGTCCCCACACACCTTACACAGAAGCACCATACCTCCGGTTTCTGTGAAAAGAGCATCCATCGATCATCAGAGAGAGAAATACAGGAACAAAGTGCTGGCATGTACACATAAGAGGAGAACAGGCAGTAGGGAAGTGAGTGGGTACTTACTGGTGAACGTGCCAGTGAAACCACAAGGTCTTTTGGCCACTGTGGGATGGCTGTAGGTTGCCGACGAAACAGTCGCTATTTGGGCAACGGGAGCATTGTTTACTTCTGGAAACTGGAAGACCAATTTCGGGGAAGGAGTCCCTCCCCTCCGTTCCCCTCTCTGCTTCAGGGGCCCAATCTCGTGAAAGGAGCCACTCTCTGGGGACGAAGGCTGCGAGTGGGAGGAGGGCGACTGGGTCTGGTATCCACTTGAGGGGCTGCCAGGACTCGGGCTGGCACTGCCGCATGAGCCGGCGTACAAGATAACACCACCTGGAGGAACAGAGAGGGGGCAAAAACTCAGTTTGCTGATCTTCATCTGTTCACATGCACAACGTGAGCGGGAGTTCAAGTGTTGAGCAATGCTCTACTTTGATCCAGTGAGCTTACTTGGCGGACTTTCACAAAAAACACACGCAAAACCCTGATCGTGTTGGGACAACAGAAATTTGATCTGATGAATAATTTAGAAAAAACGCCAGATCTAGAGCAACAACAACTCTGACCTGGATATCTGGAGTCTTTTGGCTTCTAACCTGGTAAATAACCAAATAAAAAAAGGCTTTATCATGCCAACGGGCGTGTTGCTCTTACTGACGGACCGCCCATTGGAGAGTGTTATATGAATAAATAATGCGAAAACACACAATGACTACGTAAGATAAGCTTATCTGCCAGTTGAACCAACACCCACACACATGGGTTATTTAACCATAAATAATATTACGGCTAAATGTTATGGTCTGATAAGAGGTTGTTTTCTACAGAAGTTATATTTCTGTTGCTACAATCTTTGTAATTCAGGATACTATACATATGAATTTAGGTGGAAAAGGAAACACCATAAAATGCTTAGAATATGACAGTGAGTCACTCCATGTTCGTGCCATAAACAGGCCTTTGTGTAGGGATGTCACACCGAGTCGGAAATGCCCTAAACCCCTCAACACGCCACCCATCCGCCTCCCCCCTCCCGCCCCCATGTTTTGCAGACAGTGTTCTTCCCTGCAAAATGAAAGCCTGCTCCTCACGTGCAGGCTGAGCCAGCCAGCTCCCTGCCTGCTTGCTTTCAGCATCGAGTCTTTCCTCCCCTCCCTCCGAACGCCCCCTCCCTTCGTCTCTATCCTCCTCCCCTTGTCCCTCCTCCTCCTCCTCCCTCCCCACTCTGCTGGCTGCGGGCACGCAGACCCATCTATCCGCCAGCCACCTGACCGGGAGCTCACATGGACTCTTGACACAGTTCCCGCCCGGCTCACAAGGCTCTTTGCGCAGTCCCGTGTAGACAACAGCAGCAGTACAATAACAAGCGCTAGGGCAGATCACGTTTGGCATAGAGAGGGCTTTAATGCTGTGACTACAGACGCAGAGAGAAGGGAAAAGCAAAGCAAAGCAGGGCACGGCTACCTTAAACCACTGCATTCCACACAGTCCCCAGCAACTCAGTCACGTTTTATATAAATATATACACTATTGCAAGCATTCATAATTTAAAGAATTTACATATTTCTGCTCATTTGGGTGGCTCCCCTTATGATTATCCTCATCTTCAGTTCAGAGTTTGCCCTCCTTTTTATTTGCAATTAGATCACTGTGTCAGGTATCCAAATACCTTGGCATAAAAGTCTGTCAGACATGTGAGGAACTGCCGTGCTCCACATTCATTCATATCATGATGATCACTGTTTCACCTTGTGCGTCACTATCAGACAGATTGTGAGATGTTCACATTGTAACACAGATTTTTGTCAGATGTCAGAACAGGTTACTGTCGTCATATTAAGAGGCTTCTTGTCTATCTGTAGTGGCATTTTTATCTCAATATCCTTGGATTTTCTACTCTGTCATTCTGTGCACATTTTCCTCTCAAGGACCTTGAATCATCAGAGGAAAAAGCCTCCCTCGTCCCTTGTGCTTTTCTCTCCTTGAAACAACACGTGCTGCATTCTGTTTATCTCCTAAGTGCCTCCTTAATTCCACTGCTCACACGTGTCTACTCTGAATGCAAGGTCTCTCTGCGTCTTAGGTGGTGGCAGCTCCAATATCAGACAGACTGTGACGTGCAGTTTCCTGTGTTTGTGTGAAAAAAGATAAAGCTCTGTGGACATGTGCATCAGTTGCAGAGGACAGGGTCACACCGTACCGTCACACGAGATCCACTCCCTCTTTTCTACATTCATAATCGGGTCTCCGCCCCTCTCCCGTAAAAACATTCCATATTTTGTCCCCTAGTAACCATTTCCTGGAATCTGGTTTGACTAAATGCCAGAACGAGCTCTGGGAATATAATCCCTGCTGTACTCAGGCACAGGTTACAACATGTGAGCCGTGGACACACGGAGCTATAAGAAGTACAGAATAAACAAAACACTCCTCCACCGCCCCTCCCTCTTTGACAGACCTCCATGAACTTCCACTCTCATGTGTTCCCACCACATGGGCATGCACGCACGGCAGGCCAACTGTATAGGCAGCATGCATATATCATGTCCTGAGGGGAGACGCCCCCTCTCAACTTCCAACTAGTCTGTCCTCTTTCGTGTGAACATTTGCAACTGTGCATGGGCTGTAAGCCCCACTCCACGTGAAACAGCTGGCCTCGTGTCATGTGCCTATTTATGAAGCACTTTCAAGAAGGATGGTTCTCTGCTGGCAACATTTGCTTTATATCACATGAACCTCCAAGGATCTTCTATTGCTATATAAAGAAACAGGCATGACTCCATTGTATGTTGTCCCAGTTTGAACTTTAAGGAGTTCTGTCGTGCGAAAGTTTTATATGTATGTAGGTATTGTTGGTTCACCCGTACATGTATAATAGACTAGAAGAAGCAGGTTGTACTCAACCCTCAGATAGAAATACTATCCGACACCTGAATCAAGCTTTTAATATGAATTAGTTGTGTGATCGTCGGTCAAGCTGACAACCAGAAGGTATCTGGTTTCCGGACTGACATCAGAGCGTAACATTAAGCTTTTTGTTCCCATCAGCATGAGACACCTGTGACGCATTCATCTACTTAAACATATTGGAAGTTTTTACATTTATATAAAAAGGTACAGGCCATTCAATTTCTGACATAATGACACACTCTTGGGATAACATATCATTTTGATCATTAAAGATCGTAATGCTTTTAGGTCACAAGGTCAGCTCTCTGAAGGTGTCATCAGTTGCTATAAACCCCATAGATGTGGGTTAATAGGGGCCTACTACACCCACTAGTAGGTTGTATCATCTATTCACATGGTAGGTCACCGAAAGAAGTTATAAAAGAGTAGGTAGTAGGTGAATGAGGCTCCTAATGACCTACATCTATGGTGCTTCTAGTGAATGATTACGCCTATTTAATGGCCAAGTGACAGTTGAATCGGTTGGTTTTGCAGACACAAACAAATTACGAACAATAACAAATTAAAATTCAACTGCTAACACACCCATATTCTGTGTAGTAATTATGTGGTTTAATCTGCAACCACTGAGGTTGAAGGGAGAGGCTGTGCTTGATTACTTTAGCCACAATGCCATGTAATACTCTGGTAACTGGGTTAATAATGATAAAGGCTTTCTCTGATGATGACGACTTATTAAAGCATTTACCTTCCATTTGACTGCTGGCAGTTTACAAAATCCTGATCTCCAAAATAAACAAGTAAATAAGACACTAATCTAGAGAAATTGTTCCAATAAGTTAGGCTTTTTATGAAAGTTAAGATACTGGAATTAAAAACTTTGATAAAATACCTTGAAAAATATTGATATTTGATACAATTTTCAATACCACGGGGATAAATTGACACAACATTGAGGGCATACAATTTTAGATTTGTATTAAAAAATAAATAGCAAAGTGTGTGTGTCAACTTGGTGTTGGAGAGAAGAGAGAGCAGAAAGTGCAGCTGGTACGTGTTTATTGATACCGCAGAAAAGGAGTATTGAGATTGTTTAAAATATTCCTTATCAATATGAGTCAATACTGCGATCCTATTTTGCCTTGTTCATTTTGGCATTCAAATTGTTATTGTTGTATCTGTACTCCTAATTAAATAATTGCTTGTGTGTGTGTGTGCCCAGTAAATAACCCGTAACCCAGTTTGAATGCAACCAAAAGTAGGTTAATGTGTCCTTTTCACAAACCGAACAGTAACTCCATGTTCAATTTGTTTAATATCTTTAATATGGCCCCATTTTAATTACTGCTACACATTTCCAAACCAGTTAGAGTCACCAGATTGAAAGAAAAGGTCTGCTAAAGCTCTCTGACCCACTGACCAAGAAGCTCTCTGCATTATGAAGAGGAATCCCCGTGCAAAGCTGAGCGCGAGCAGAGTGCGCGCGGTGGACGGGAACGACCGAGAGAGGCGGGGGGAGGCGGGGGGGGGGGGGGCACGTGGATTCTGAGGCTGTATACACGTGCTGTCAGCTCGAGGCGGGGTAACTGCGTATTAAAAAAAAATAAAAAAATCAGGCGCATGATCCTCAGCATCACGACTGGTTCTACCCAGGGTGCACTGGGGCGAGGAGCGGATGCAAAAGAGATATGACACACACAGAGCTCTAGAGTTCTAATGGGCATCCGCTGCTGAAGGACGTTACATTGTTGCAATAAATAACATTTATGAATGGGAAGTATGTGATTGGAAGTGGTGACGTCAATGCGCATTATGGTACTTTGTATCTATGCCACCTAATGGAATGCCCTGACATCCTTCACATGTTCTATTAGATTGCTATCAGCACGTGTCTGTTCCGCTCTATACTAATAAGAGAGCTGCTGCTGCAGAAATTAACACACTGTAATATTCCCCTGTAATGTTCCATTAGCCTACATACAATATTTAACACTGAAACCACAACGGGAAGTGGTTTAAAAACTGATATCAATCTTGTTTTTTCATCATCCGCTCCATTTTAGATGATGATTCAGATCCTGGCAGAACAGGATGTTGACTCTGAAAACTGTTTTTCAACTTGTTTTTGTGACTTCTCCTTGACATATATTACACTCATTAAAAAAAAAAAAAAGTTGCGCTTCATCCAAAAGACATTCCAGTAAATGAATCACACATGATGCACCAAAAGTAACCCTTCCCATACAATGCCAAGTTGTAGAAACTCCAAAGCACACATAGCCTACTGTTGCTGAGTGACTCACCTTTATCTGACAATCAATAACATATAAAAGGCAATACATAATGTCATAAAGATAAAGTGAGATGCAGAAAAACGTGCTCGGTCAGGGGGCGTTTTGGGTCGCGCTTCACATGAGTTTTGTTTACATGCAGAGAATCGGAAGTCCGCCGCAGAGATTTGACGAGAGAGAGGACTTCCCTCTCTCTCCAGCTCCACATACTCCTTCAACAACTCTCAACTGTCTGCAGCCCAGAAGCAGCACTTGGCAACGTGACATACATATGCTGAAATACAGTAAAAACCATGCCTTACAGCCTATAGTATAACTCATAAACGTGACTGCAACAGAGTTTCCCCAAAAAGCTGCACATCATATGTAAAACACAGCACAAATGACAAATTGCACATGTGCGTAAAAGGATAAAAAAAAGCATTTTTACGCACAAGTGGCACAATAATAAACAATTATATTGGCTCATGCAATTCTACTTAAATTGCTGCAAAATCATCCTTAGAATGAATACATTTGCTATCTAATAATAATAATATTTGATGTACAGAAGAAGTGCAATGGCATCTATGCTCCCATCATGCACCACTGCCTGTGCTTGTTTTAAATTACTGCAGTTTGGCACCAGTTGGAATAATTACATTACATCTATTTTTATATATTATACTTCTAGTGTAACACTTCTGTTTATATTTATTTATTACATCTACTTTACCTGTTTTATTTGCTTCATATAACTGTGTGTGTGTGTTTTACCTGTTATATGTTTTATCTGCCTCGTTTAGTCAAGTATTTGTTTTAAAGCACTGACCAGAAGAAGTATCAACTGTGAATCTCGTTGTATTTAATACAATGACAATAAAGCTTTCTATTCTATTCTAATGTTTCCAGTGGATTCAGGCAAAAATAAATAAATAAATAAATAAATAAAAGGCACACATTATACATGATATATAAAAGCTTACTCACCACCAGGACTGTGCTCCATGTTTCCTAGTAGGTCGATGCTGTTCACTTCTTCCGTCGTGCTGTTGAACTGTGTTCGTCTAATGCTGAACTGGACTGACTGCTGTGCTACCGAGGAGTTTGGTAGATGTAGAGACAAGAGAAGAGTGTATCCAAAAAAGCTCAGACCAGCAGCAGCAGTGTTGCGCACATGCAGGGCAGTAGAGGGGTGTTCTGAGGAAAGTCGGTCAACGAAGTCAAAGAAATAGTCTAAAAGGAAATTAGAGCAGATGCTGCTCCAGATGACTTCCGATGGTTAAGAGGGAAGAGACAGCTCGGCTCTCCGTCTGCACACCTTTATGATGCCAGCCAGGCTGTATGAGTGAGTGAGTAAAGCTCTCACTGTGTGAAGGAAGGACTCCTGTAAATGACTGAGGTCCTCAGCTGCTTGTAAAGTACAGTCACCATGAAAACATGAACCAGGAGTAGAAGTAGTTTAAACACTCCCCCCTCAACTCATCAATAAGCAACACGAGTCCGAAAATAAACCAGCACGTTTTCAGGTGCCTGAGAAATGTGACCAGTTTTTTTTTTCTTGTTCTCTTTTTGTGCGCTTCGCCCCCTCCCTCCTGTTCTGTTTGTGGATTTGTATCACGGATATCTCTCTCTCTCTCTCTCTCTCTCTTTCTCTGTGTGTCACGCTCTCTGAAAACATTTCACCCCCCCTCCCTTCCTGTCCTCGTGCCCCCACTCTTTTTTTTTTGTACTCTTTCTCACTTTTTCATTGGCTGAGAGCCGCGCGTGGAGAGAAGGCACATTGGGCTCGTTCGACATTGGAATGCTGGTTGAAAGCTCTGCAGCATGTGCGCATGGCATGTGAGCTCACGCTGCCCTACTGACACACATTTTATGCTAATGCCTGCCTGGGCTCGGCGATAAGACGACGAGGAAACGAGGCGAGAGCGGCAGAGAGGAAGCGAGAGGTCTCACTCCTACCTCATATATACGAACTGCATAGCTACTCTTATACAGTTATGTTTGGTTATCTGAGGACAGACCAATCCAATCCAAATGTATTCATAAAGCACATTTAAAAACAACAAAAGTTGACCGAAGTGCTGTACAATTATACATAAAAACAACACAATAAAGACCAACTTAAAACCAACAGGACATTCAAATAATAATAAAAGCATGAAGACCAATAGGAAAGGAAAAAAGGATTAAAATAGTCAACTCTCATGCCGAATGAACAAATAAATATCAATATGTGACATAAATACTGTACTTATATAACACATATACTTTATATAATGTAATTTTTTGCTTAAAAAGACGAAACGGGAACAGAATTATTGATTGACAAATTTATCATATTTTTAATATCTTTCTGTTTGAGGTATTTTATTGTTTTAATTGCCTAAATGTACGTTTAATATTTAATTTAATGTTGTTGTTTTTTTAATTAATTTAATAAACACTGAAAAAAAGTCTGTAATTATAGCACACTATACACTTCAGATAGCTTTGCAAAAAATAAAAAGTCTGCCAAATAAAACGTTACTAGACAGAGAAAGTAAGAACACTAAACCATTTACTGCAATGTGAGGTCAATGTGTCAATGTGCCAGTCCACGTGCCTCCCAGGCTCAGGGCATTAACTGCTACACATATGCTGCATATAATGTAATTTTTTTTTACAAAAATAAAATAAACACGTGGAGGCAGAGCGTTCCAGAGCTTTGGAGCTGCAACTGCAAAGGCTCGGTCACCCCTGAGCTTCAACCTTGACCTCGGGACAGTCAGAAGCAACTGGTCAGTTGATCTGAGGGTCCTCGATAAAAGATGTGGTTTTTAAATATCACAGACGGGCTTAGATACCATTTTTTGATAATGCTTGTGTTTGCACCAAAATCTGTGACCACTGAAATCTGTGACCACAGAGAGCCAGCAACACATAAGGTCATCGGTTCTGACGGCTTGTCGTCAGAAAAATGTGACAGCACTGTACCTATCTTTTAGTTTTCTTTTACAGATTTGTGAATACATCATTAAATTCAAAATATTAAAATTGGGGATGTCAATTGATTCAAATATTTAATCGCAATTAATCTAGGGCTGTCCTGAATACCATTTTTGGGGCTTTGAAGCTTTGGTGAGTAATATTCAAAGGTATTCAAAGCTTTGTGGCGCAGCAGGGCGCAGCAGGCTGACGTAGGGTGACCAGGTGTCCCACTTTACGAGGGACTGCACAGTATTTTTGTCCCCTATCCCATGTCCCACATATTGAGACAATGTCCCACAATTTCATTGGTTATAGTTTTCAAAAGTCAAGTCACTGCAGGACAGACACTTTTTTAAAAAATCTAGCTTTTATCCAATGGCTGAGAAGAAAGCAGGGAAAGCTGTCATCACGGCGCTGTGTTTGCTGTCAATCTGCACACAAGTGGGTCTAGTGCAGGTTGACCTTTCACCGTCGTTGCTACACTACACACACGCATCTCTACACAAACAGTGAGTCAGTGTGCTGACTTGACTATGACTTGCCCCAAACTGCATGTGATTATCATAAAGTGGGCATGTCTGTAAAGGGGAGACTCGTGGGTACCCATAAAACCCATTTTCATTCATATATCTTGAGGTCAGAGGTCAAGGGACCCCTTTGAAAATGGCAATGCCAGGTTTTCTTCTCCAAAATTTAGCGTACGTTTGGAGCATTATTTAGCCTTCTTCCCTCCGAGCTAGTCCGACATGGTTGGTACCAAGCCCCCAGGAAGAGCGCTGGTTGTTGATCCCAACTTTCGTTGTGGCCAAACGTCAGTACTGCAACTTATGTGTCCGTCACGTGATGCCATTGGGCCCAATAAGACTTTTTCCCATAGACTTCCATTGGGAAAGAGACGTCTGTAACTCAGCGGATAAACCCTGTCACATATTTGCCTAATTTATTATACGGGTACAGTGGGGTCAAATTTCTGATGACAGCCGTCAGAAATGGTGACCTTATGTGTAACTGGCTCTTTGCGGTCACAGATTTCGGTGTAACACCGGCACTGAGTGAAGATCAATAATTTAGCCTACCTTTGCGTAAAGGTGCATAGGTGATAATAAGTCTATTTCTTTTTTAAAGATGTTAATGGAAATGATCTAGTGTGAGGTAGCCTACATAGCCTGCCTTTAGATTTTACCTTTAGCAGATGTTTTTGAGCTAAACAAACATTTTATGGAATACAATAGGCAGGCTTTTGAGAGAGTAGCCTAATTTTGATGAGTGAATATAGTAAGATTAGTTAAAACAATAAATATATATATTTTAAAATTCTCTATTCTACTCTTATTTTAAATAGGAAAAGACAAGATCAAGCTTCATCGATCCCCAGGAGACAGATTTAGCATTTTAGTAGAGCTGGGCGATATGGCCAAAATGTTCTATCTCGATATAGGTCGCTTAATATCTCAATAACGATATACAGTATATCACGATATAGCATTGTTTTCTGGTAATTCAATAAAGAAATAGTCCATATGAAATAACCACAAGGTAAAGCCTATTTAAGTATACTGTGTGAATTAAATACTTGACAAATTAAAAGTACTGAGTATTTTCTCATTTTAAGAACTTTTAAGAAGAGTGCAAAATGAACACAACAGTTTTAAGTGAAATTATAGAGAGAGAAAATTTAAATAGGCCTTGCCTATAACACCATAGAAACGATTTAGCAAAAAGATATATGATAGACATTTATATTGTTTTGATGATATATATCGTCATATTGCCCAGCCATACCTTTCAGCACAAGAAACATGAGGGTACAGGCAAATAGAGAAAATATAATATACAGATAACAAATATATCAAAGTTAGAAAGCTTTATACATTACATTACTCCATGCCAGTTTCTAGCCAGCTTCCGTTTAATATATAATTTAATGATGTTTTTTTTCAATTAATTAAATAAACACTGAAAAAAAGTCTGTAATTATTTCAGTAGCACACTCCAGACTCCACACACACACATTTATTTTATTTATTTATTTTTATTTGTTTATTTTTGTTTTGCACAATTTAAGATTATACAACATAACAAAAAAATAAATTAATAATTTACAGTGCAGGAAGAGGCAAAAAACCCACTGGGCTTATCTGAAGCCTCAACCTAGAGACAAGATTAATATATAATGGCAAGTTGAAAAAAAATAAAAAGTCTGCCAAATAAAACGTTACTAGACAGAGGAAGTAAGAACACTAAACCATTTACTGCAATGTGAGGTCAATGTGTCAATGTGCCAGTCCACGTGCCTCCTCTGCTCAGGGCATTAACTGCTACACCTATACTGTATAAAATGTAATTTTTGCTTAAAAAGATGAAACATGGAGACAAATTTATCATATTTTTAATATCTTTTTGTTTAAGGTATTTTATTGTTTTAATTGCCTAAATGTCAGTGTAATATATCATTTAATGTTGTTTTATTAAATAATTTAATAAACACTGAAATAAGTCTGTAATTATTTCAGTAGCACACTCCACACTTCACATTGCTGGACATAATGGCAAGTTGCAAAAAAATAAAAAGTCTTCCAAATAAAATGTTACAAAACAGTAAAAAGTAAGAACACAAAACCATTTGCTGCAATGTGTAGTCAATGTGTCAATGTGCCAGTCCACGTGCCTCCTCTGCTCAGGGCATTAACTGCCACACATACAGTATACTGTATATAATGTATTTTTTTTACGGTATTTTATTGTTTTAATTGCCTAAATGTCCGTTTAATATATAATTTAATGTTTTTTTAATTTTTTTATTTAATAAACACTGAAAAAAGTCTGTAATTATTTCAGTAGCACACTCCAGACTCCACACTGCTGGATGTTTTTTTATTTATTTATTTGTATTTGTTTATTTTTGTTTTGCACAATTTAAGACTATACAACATAACAAAAAAATAAATTAATAATATACAGTGCAAGAAGAGGCAAAAAACCCACTGGGCTTATCTGAAGCCTCCATTTTTTATTAATTTTATAAACACTGGAAAAAGGCTGTAATTATTTCATTAGCACACTCCACACTTCACATAGCTTAGCAAAAAATAAAGTCTTTTTTTTTTATTTTTTATATCTTTTTGTTTTAGTTATTTTATTTTTTTAATTGCCTAAATGTCTGTTTAATATATAATTTTATGGTTTGTTTTTTTTAATTAATAAACACTGAAATTAATTATTTCAGTAGCACACTTCACATTGCTGGACATAATGGCAAGTTACAAAAAAATAAAAAAGTCTTCCATATAAAACATTACCAGACAGAGAAAAAGTAAGAACACTAAACCATTGACTCTACTGCAATGTGAGGTCAATGTGTCAATGTGCCAGTCCACGTGCCTCCCCTGCTCGGGGCATTAACTGCATGAGCAGGGCGCATGCGTAAAGGCCAACGCCCACGTCCTCATCACGGAAACCGGTGCAGTCTTACTGAGATTACCGAGTGGGCTCTCCTTCTCCAACACATAGACGATCTTTGCCTGAAAGAGCTGGCACGTGTGTGCTGGGCGGTGCTCACCGTGACTCCCACCTCGCTCCCACCGCTCCTCCTCCTCTCCATCACGTTTCCTTTCTCCTCCACACAGATTGTGTGTTTGTGCTAAAACTACCGCCGGAGATTGGCCGGGACTCAGTGAATGTAGGTCAGGAGCTGCTCGGGCAAACACGAGCACCGTTAAAACAGCCTGTACTCACAGAAAGCACACAGATATGTAAGAGAGTTACATTTACCCTTAGGGTGGGGTAAGGTGAGGGTGTTTTTATATATATAAAAAAAACCTTATTCTGGATAGATGAGCAAAATTAGAGACTCCTCACTGCAGCAGCCTCTCTCTTGTAGGGAATTAGGCAATGGGGTCACAGTGTGTTTGATATTAAAGTCAGCACCTGCTCTGGATCTCAATGTCCTCTGCTCGCAGCTATCAGTTTCAATTAGCCTACAGGGATCTAATGATAGAACATTTTCTTGTCATAGACCTCTCAACAATGTTCATCCACACATTCCTCCAGATTTTGACTGTCTGCTTGTTATAATCCCCATCATAGCCTATTCCCTGACCAGTGAAGAAGAAAAATTACACAGTATTTGTATGCACTGATCCACAAATAACAAGTTTGGTAATATGTGACAGTGAGTTGACATTTACTGAAATACGGAAATTAAGTACAATTTTGAGGTACACTACTTAGTTGAGTATTTCCATTTGATGCTTAGATAGATAGATAGATAGATAGATTAATAGGTAGATAGATAGATAGATAGATTAATAGGTAGATAGATAGATAGATAGATAGATTAATAGGTAGATAGATAGATAGATAGATAGATAGATAGATTAATAGGTAGATAGATAGATTAATAGGTAGATAGATAGATAGATAGATAGATAGATAGATAGATAGATAGATAGATAGATAGATTAATAGGTAGATTAATAGGTAGGTAGATAGATAGATAGATAGATAGATAGGTAGATAGATAGGTAGATAGATAGATAGATAGATAGATAGATAGATAGATAGATAGATTAATAGGTAGATAGATAGATAGATAGATAGTAACTTTATTGATCCCGAGGGAAATTCAAGTTTCCAGCATCGCAGTTCCATAGTACAAACATATTAGTAAAAAGGCACAAGTAAGTAGTACAAAGTATACAAAATATACCAGATATAAAAAATAGAATATAGTGCGAGGTAACAACTGAGATATGGGACTATTAAAGATGTGAATATAGTGCAGAAAAGTGATATAGTGCTGGATAACAAAATATAGGAGATATAGATATTAAGAAATGTCAAATGTGGAATATAATGCAGGATAAGAACTGAGGTAGAGAGTTTAAAAAAAATAGATTAAAGTGCAGAATAAAGCTGTATATTGTTTGTAGAATATAGTAAACACAGTCTATAAAGGTGCTTATACTTGTACTCCACTACATTTCAGACACACACAGATATATTGTAATTTTTTACACACGTGTTTAACAGCTAGTTACTAGTTCATTTCAGGTTAAGATTTTGGTAACACTTCATTTTACAGGTTCGCAAATGTCATGGTAATTAGGTGATAATTAGCAAGTAACCTATTTACCTACATTTCTTTAGAATTACTGCCAAATTACCCCAATAAATACCTCAAAATTTATAAAACATTACTCTATTATAAACATTATTTAATAATTATATGCTGAAATAGCATATAATGGTTCAAATAGGGCCCTTATGCTTGAGAAGCGGCTGCTCTTCATTGGAGATGGAAAAACCAAAACTAATAGAAGGCACTTCTGATCAAACACAAATCTCACCATTGTGTGACTTATTGTCTACAATGTGACCTGGTAGCTAATGTCATGATTCAGGGAGCTTTTTAAGAAATTTCAAATAAGTTATTAGTTATAAGTTAATTATTATCTATTTACCAGAAGACATGGAAATAAAGCATATAAAATTAACTTTATATTCTTTTCCTGGAAATGTATTAAATAAATTACCAGCTATTGGGAACAAGCACAATATAATTATTAAATAATGTTTATAATAAAGTAATTTCTGATACATTTTGAGGTAAACATTGGGGTAATTTGGAAGTAATCCAAAGAAATTTCAAATAGGTTACTAGGTTACTTACTAATTACCAAGAAATTTGCGGATCTGTAAAATGAAGTGTTACCCAGATTTTACATAAAGAAACATGATCTAGTTTATAAAATTGATGTAGCCTATTGTTTGAGATTAAACTAGCCAACTATATGAAGTAGTTAAGTTCAAATTCAAGTTTATTGTCACATACATTACAACGTACAGTTCAACATTCAAACACAATGAAATGCATCTGCCCTGGCTCTCTCATACTGTCGATTAATCTGTCGATGTATTTTCTCAATTAATCGATTAGTTGTTTGATCTATAAAATGTCAGAAAATGGTGAAAAATGTTGATCAGCCCAAGATGACGTCCTCAAATGTCTTGTTTTGTCCACAAATCAAAGATATTCAGTTTATATATTCAGAGGATTAAAGAAACTAGGAAATATTCACATTTAAGAAGCTGGAATCAGAGAATTTAGACTTTTTTTTCTTTTAAAATGACCCAAACTGATTAATCGATTATCAAAGTAGTTTCCGATTAATTTAATAGTTGACCGATTGATTTTTGCAGCTCTACTCTCATCCCTTAAAAACGATATATAATGAGAATAAATAAGAGTCAACAACAATAATCAGACCAACTACAACATTAGACCGACTGCTTACATATTGATATATTAATAATAATGATCCAATCATAGTAATATAACACTAACAGGGGCTATTCTTTTCTAATGAATAATTCTTATGAATCTTATGAATAATTTTACTTTTGCTCCTTGAAGTACATCTTTTGCTAATTCTCCTATACTTCTACTTAAATAACATTCTGAATACATGACATTTTCTTATAGTGTGGTATTATATAGCTACTTTTGCATAGGTGATTCTTCCACCACTGGGGATACGTATATCATGGTTTAAACCAATGGCAAAGACCGATTTTTTTTTTATATAAGCATACATTTCTTGTACATTATTTTGGACACAACAGGCCCAATGGGTTTCTTAGCCATACAAATGTAATCTACTCTCAAAGGAGTCATAATGTCCTGCTTTCTAATGAACTATTCTTCTTTAAAACACAGCACATGTATGTTTTAATAATAAGCTACAGCTTCAAACAGTCTTTGATAAACTTGAAAACTGGATTGTAGCTGCAGCAAAAATATATATATAACTTTTAAAAACAACTTAATAAAATAAAACTATTCTCAGACATTACATCCAACTGTACTTTAGGAAATATTGTCTTTGTAGCCGAAGGATACAGTATCAGTAGTTAACTTCAGCACAGGACTCAAGAGACAGTTCATAGTAAGGGAGACTCCTTTTAATAATATTTATCATTACTGTTTATTCTAGTAAAAGTTCTTAATTAGAAAATCATTTAAAAACCTCCCCATACTATTTACTACTAGGTAAAACTGGACAATCTAAAACAGATTTATAGTTATGAAATAACATTATTGATAAACAGCCATTTAAGCTGTTTTTAATAAAACCCAATCCACAAACTGACATCACATTTAGGCACAATAAACAAGTCCTAACAGATTTATGACCTTATTATTAAAATGATGCCATGTGTTTGTTTTTTTTGGCTCAACTTCCTGTTTAACACTTACTCCACCCTTTTCAAGGACTCATTTTAACAAAACAATGAGATAATGATAAGAGTTTGTATTGATGGGTGGAAGGCAGACGTTTATTTATAATAATTACAAAAGTAGTTTGTTTATGCATATATACAGTATATAGGAAATACATGTTCTATAATACCTCATGTCTCATACCTGAATTCACTCAATGTTTATTAAGTGGAATGAATAAATAAATAAATAAATAAACAAGCAAATAAATAAATGTAATTTTGCTGCAGACCCTCTGGCAGGCATACAGTGTGCCCTGGGAGACTCACTGAAGTAAAGAGATCCTCAACACAAAATGTTCTTCCTGTAACAGACGCCTACAGAAGATGTAATAAGTAATTGAACAGCGCCTCTCTGTGGTCTAAATAAGTTGTGCAGCTTCACTTCTGGTGGACTAGACAGATGTGACTACAGCTGTTGTCGTTGTACCCAACAAATAATCAAGTCCTCTGGACATGGAGAGTTATTTGGGGCATGTTGTCAGTTTTAACATCAGATCTCAGGAAATCTTCCTTTCGACTTTCACTTCAGACTCAAGGAGGTTTAATAGCTAAGGCTAGGGTAGGAACTCCGCTTCAGTCTAGTATGATGTTTCATCAAATCGCTAACTAGCTAATGTTAGTGAGATTGATATTTTTTCAATTCACTTACACAGAAAAAAAGATTTGCTTTCATTGTAATCATTTTTTCAGGACTGGATGACCATACATTAACGTCAGAGCTAATTATTTTTTTGTCGCCTATGTGTGGCGTTAAAGGTCCCATATCATGCTCATTTTCAGGTTCATACTTGTATTTTGTGTTTCTACTAGAACATGTTTACATGCTGTAATGTTAAAAAAAAACCCTTTATTTTCCTCGTACTGTCTGCCTGAATATGCCTGTATTCACCCTCTGTCTGAAACGCTCCGTTTTAATGCATTTCAATGGAATTGCAACGGAATTGCGTTGCTAGGCAACAGTTTGGGTCCATGTTTACTTCCTGTCAGCTGATGTTATTTACATACATTAAAACAGGAAATAAACTGGGACACATTTAGAATGTTTATGTTTAAAACGGCTTGTTTGAAACGCGCAATTTCTGAATACGAGCTGTGTGTGTTTCTCCGTATAGTGAGCGTTTTGATAGTTTAACAGTATTTATATCGCACTTAAACCTGCTTTATAATATAAAAGAAATGAAAATCTCACTTTTTACAATATAGGACCTTTAAGTTCTAGCTCTCCTGCGCACCTGTGTGAGAGCGCCAGGGTGTCCAGATGTGCGATAATTATCGTATTTGTACAATAATTTGTGACATAATAGTAGTGACATAATGTACAATAATTTTACCATTTTGTGACGCTTACAATTAGTAGTTTGTTTAAGTCTGCGCTGTCACTTTTTAATTCATTTCCAGATGGATCCTACATCTGTGTTATCGTGTGACCTTTTCCCAGCCGATCATGCTTGGTGTAGACTATGATGTTGGAGGCTGCTCAACGCTCATTTGAAGAGAGTTTGCCTGGGAGATAGCTTTGAATGCACCAGTAAGCCCAGTTATTTATTTGAATAGCTTCGTTTATGGTCTTAACTGTTTTCATGCAGAATATGAACAGGCTTGCAGTCATGCTGTCTTATTTAATTTTATGATAGTAGGCTTATAAAAAGCAGCTTGTTTTTTTTTTTTAAATAAAAAAAAATTTGGGTAGTTTTGTAGGTGTCAAAAAGTTGTTTCAATATGTGTTTGGAATATTACACATTTACGCCAATTTTTCTTGTGGTCATGGCTCACTTAATAATAATACTTTTCCTCAAAATACAATAATTTTAAGCCTCTTGTACAAGGCTTTGGTGTAGGCTTGGTATTACAGTAAGCCTTACAGTAACATTTCCATAATAGTAAAATATTGTACTACACAGTATGCCAAAAAAATAACAGTATAATACTGTACTTTATTTTATAGTGTTCTAAAAATAACTGTAGTCAGTTTTATGGTACTTTCACTGTGGTATGAAATACAGCAAATGGATGATTGTTGCCAGTAAGTTACTGTTAATTTGACAATAAACATTTCACAATGCACCCCTCCCCATCAGAGCTATGGTTCCAAAACGCAGGACTACATATTCTCCACAAGGTGGCAGTGCTTGTGTAGGTAAAGGTATGTGAGGAGCCGGCTTTATTTCCAGTGGGCTGTGTTGGATATTTCATCAAGTTCTCCAAGTCCTCACAAGGTTTAACTTCAGCGGTATAAGGGCTTTAAAACTTCAGCTTAGGTGTGGATGAATGTGTTTACGTCAGCAAGGACGCAGGGAGGACTAAATTAGACGTAAAATACATTAGCATTGGTGCTCTAATTAGAGTTGTAAGGCCATAGAAATATGAGCAGCCAAGCCTCAGTAACTCTGTTTGGAGTATATGCACACACTGCGCTGCTGAGGCCCTGTATTTGAGGGTTGTCAAAACATACTGTGACTTGTGGAATTTACAAGAGTTTTTCAGTCTTATTGCTCCGTTGTTACTGCTCCAAGTGACACCTGGAAAATGACAGGGGCTATCATCCATCACCTTACGACTCCTCCATGATGCACTCAGTATTGACCGTTACATTAATAGTATATTGACAGTTTTTAGTGGGGATGTAATGTTCACTTTTATTCACCTGGAAAGTTTTAAAGGAGTATCTATGTCATCTTTGACTCTGTAGAAATGTGGCAGTGTTATACTCTATTGATGGCTTCTCATGTGAGCTGAAATCAATACAGAGGCAGCATATGCAAAGCCCGGGTTTAGATCCAAAGCCCGGGTTTAGATCCAAAGCCCGGGTTTAGATCCAAAGCCCGGGTTTAGATGCTACATGACAGCGGTTTATCCACCACCCCTGCCTCATAACCAGACAGACTAAAAGACGATGCACCATATAGCAGACTCAAATTGGACATGAACAGCACAATAAACATGGAGTAGCTTAACATAATGAATTAATTTACTTTGAATAATGATGTTCAGCCTCCTCTTACTTTCCCTTTCCAGCTGACATGCAGAAACCTGCTCCACTGGACCAGGACGGGGATTTACTTCCACTGTCAAGAGAGGTGAGTTTAAATGATAACGAAAAGCAACAACAATGTGATGGACTATAAATACTGTAAATACGAAGGCATGTCTAAAAAAAAACCTGACAAGAGAACAACAATTAGGATATAATTACTAATTCGATTTGATATTCAATAAACAAGTTTTCTCAATAGCAGGCGTTACCCCGTCTGGAGGGCCGACATCAGCCTCGAGGTAGACACACAGCTGCTAATATGAAAAGTCAAGCAATTTAAAAACAGTGAAAACAGTGGTTGGTATGAGTCCAGTGGCAGCAGACTTGTGATGTAGCGTAGGAAAAACTGACACCATGGGCGAGGTTGGCAATGGCAAATTGTCAGTTTATGAGTTTCAATGGGGCTGTGTATTCGAGCTTTGCTCTTATAGACAGGGGCGGAGCGGGAGGGGGGGGGGGTGGCCTCTGAGGCTCCAGCCCCAAATGTTTTCTCAAAAGCTCTGAATCTTTCACGTTTTTAAAATACCTTCAACTTTGTGTCATTTCCCCTCAGCGTCTCTGACTGGATGAATGAATGGAGCAAAAGTTCTATTACTGGGGGAAATATTGCTATATCTATGTCCGCCCATCGGCATGGTGGGGGGTGGAGGAGGGGGGGAGGGGGTCATTAGGGCTGGATAAAATCAAATACCCCGATATTATTTACCAAATACCTCAATATCAATATTGCGGCGATATTGTAGGGTTGAACATTGGTGCTTTTACAAAATATTGACACAACAAGATTTTTGATAATTAATCATTAGTAATGACTTAGTTGGTAAAGACAAATAATAAAACAGTTATAACAGTCTGGTTAGTTCAGAAAATGACTTCACTTTACTATAGTGCATCCTTTAAAGCCTTTAAAAACAGGAAAAGACAACACTAGTCTCATATCACAGTATCGATATAATATTAATATATTGCCCAGCACTATATGCTACTAATACTATACTATCTTCTAAAGGAATCTAATATAATTGAGTAAAAGTTCTTCTATTGGCCTAATATTCAATTCAATTGAAGGACATATTTACTCAGCATTGTTGGGGATCTTTGATTTGCAATTAGAGCAGCCCAGATTATTATGGTATGGATTCAAATGGAGCAGATTTTCTGTGAACTCCAGCATAGTATAACAAATAACAGGTTTCAAGATTAGTAATGTGGCAAATTCCTATCATACCTATGCATGTAATGTAGCTTCAAAATAGTAACATCAGACAAGTTTTGCCTCTTTTTAGGTGGCAGGAGTGAAAATGAATCATCCTCAACATTTGTTGTGTTAAGGTTTCAGAATGATGAAGACAGTTGGAGAACAATTAGATATAAAATAGGATGTTGGCGCTACATGATGATTTTTTTTCCCTTGGCAACTATCATGTTTTTCCCAAATTATGTACAGATTTTTAGGTATTCTATTATCAAATGGCTTGAAAAATAGTGCATGTGATTGCCGTAAATGGGAAACAAAAATCTCCCAGAGGGAGGATACCCCCGGACCTCACCTGCACCCCCCTATGTCTGGGCTGAGCCCCGGATGTTTACACCGTCTGGCTCCGCCCCTACTCGTAGCAATGGACTATAACAATGCAATGACATGCCCGGCATGTTAGTTCAGGTGGAGGCAGAGCCGGTGTGGGTTTCTCAGGTAGCGAGATATCTTCTGTGGGCCACCGAGCCTACTGTAGGATGTTGCCTTTTCTTCTTTCTTTTCTCTGTCTCTCTTCCTCCTCTCCAGTAATTGTTTAAGCAGCAACCGCCATGTTCAGAAACAAATGGAAATGGTCACCTATAGGTCTCCATCACCACAAAGCCAAAACAGGACGTCAGCTTCTAACATACCCAGAATAGAAACGTTTCTGGTCTACACAGTAAATGCAAATTCATCATTTGAGCTTTATAGCAGGCAGATCCAGCTTTTATCTCAACAGAGATGGAGGTCACTGGAGTTACAGGCATACACTGGACTGCTGCTATTAGCAACATAATCAACATAATTATATAAGATTTGATCAGTACACAATGAGGAATAAAATGTTCTAAACATATTAAAATGTTAAAATGACAACAGAACAGAAATGTGATAATGGCTTCATCTAATTGATTTGTGATTGAAAATAAACACAAAATCCCAATCAATAGAATTATTACAATGATTTGCATTGATTTATTGGCAGAAATTGAATATAATATTCATAAATATGTTTTCATTAGTGTATAAACACCTGAAACTAAGAATCATTGTGTTTTCGTTAGCTTGGAATGAGTCCTTCATATCTACACATGGAGCGGGTCCTCTTCACGGAGTCCACCATGTTGCTCCACCATGTTTCTACAGTAGCCCAGAACGGACAAACCAAACACTGGCTCTAGAGAGAGACTTTCACATTTTTACGTTACCCGAAGGCCACCGTAGTTCTCCGACATGCTTGTGAAACTGAGGTAAAGTGAGCCACAGAGTGCAAAACCGTGGTACAGCCAGCCACCGTCTGACTTCCGTTGCTCTAAAGTAGTGTTATTATGGAAAGGATGGCCTCTGAGAGAGGCAAATGGCGTTACCACCGTTTTGCACTCGGTGGCTCACGTTACCACAGTCTTGGAAAGGGAGGAGTGAGTGGAGGGGTACTCAGTTGGTTGCAATCTGCAACCACACCACTAGATGCCACCAAATCCTGCACATTGTCCCTTGGACCTGTAGGTCATTAGGACACCTCTTGGGAAACATTCAGAAACCATGTTAGTCTCTTGATAAATGAATACAAAGCCAGTTTAGTACTATGATAGTAACAACCTATGTGTTGGCAGGCGGACTCTTGTCATGAGGTGCCAGGTTATCCTGATCCATCCCTACTGTATCCTGGCAGCTTAATGTATTCAGTTTTGTTTAAGGACAGTGAGGAAAGAAGCTGTATGTTTTCACAATTTTCCAGAGATCATGGCAGATCAGATCACACCGTGGGGTCAGAGCCAGGGCATCTCTGCATTATCTCGTTTCTGTAGGTGCCACTTTTTCTGCATCTAGTTTTGAAATAATCACATCAACTCATACATGGTTGAGATAAGTTTAGGCAAATAAAATTACTTTGGTTAAGGTTTGGTAAGCATTGTGATTATGATCAATAAAACGAACATTGAAGGAAGTCAGGTATAAATCCGACAGTTTGTTCTTGGTAGCAGACTGGATTTGTGATTCATCACAGGGGGTTAGAGGAAGATTTATAAGATATTACCTTCAACCTGGTTCATTATTTGGCAGTTGTCTGAGGTAAATGTCACTCACTAGAAACTTGAGTATCCTGGAACTTGCTTCAGTTTAAAGGAATAGTTTAACATGAAATACACTTATTTGATTTCTTGCCGACAGTAAGATAAGATTTATACCACTCTCGTGTCTGTACACTGAATATGTAGCTGGAGTCAGCAGCCAGTTAGCTTAGCTTAGCATAAAGAGTGGAAATAGGAGGAAACCGCTTGCCTGGCTCCGTCCAAATGGAACAAAATCCACCAACCAGATCCTCTAAATCTCACTAATTGACATGTTATATTTAGTTTGTTTAATGTGTTCTGTTTTATGGGAGGTTATATGCCAGACTATTTCTAGGCCTTGACCGGTTTCTTACCCAGTTGCCAGGCAACTCCATGAAGTTACCGGTCCAGGCCAAGAAGTAGTCCGGCACATAACCTCCATGTAAAACGGCGAATTGTCAGTTTTACACTTTAGATTTTCTCCAGTTTTTTCCAAGCTAAGCTAACAGGCTGCTGGCTGTAGCTTCGTATTCACTGTACAGACATGAGAGTGGTATCAATCTTCTCATCCAACTCTCGGCACAAACATGAATGAGGTCAAACTATTCCTTTAAAAGGGGTATTTACTCTCTGTCAGCCATTTGAGGGCAACGTCTACTGATAATCTACAAAGTTTCTGACTGTGTGGGTTGAGGAGGAGCATGTCTTTGTGGACTGTCTTTAATTGAGGTTGAGGTGCTAGCGGGGGATTTAAGCATAACTGTTGTGCATTTTGTGATAAAAGCAACAGATTTGGCACGGACGTAGGATATCAACATGCTGCAAATTTGCCCCCTGAGGGCCAGGGCAGCCATAGGCGTTAAATATTTTCCTAATTGTTGCAGAAAACTGATTTTATGAGTCTTGATGATTTCCCAGTTGTGTTCAAGTTGATTAGATCAGATGTCAGAAGATCACAGACATGTTTTTTTCCCCTCTTTATCTTTTAACCTGAGAAAAACGTGGAATCTCAGGCTGAATCATTGAAAGAGCCGTTATAAGGGGCAGCCCCTGAATTGACCCATTGCTAAGTCCCGCCCCCTCGAACGCAGACTGGCCAATCATAGCGTAGCGTCGGCCAGCTCTGACCAGGGTCCGACAACTATCCAGCTCTGCTCCAGAGACTCTCAGGCAATCATTTGAGATTTTCTTCTTTATTTTCAAACTGGTTTTGTGGATTTCGCGCTATAGTCATGGTTAAACGTTGTGCCTGAGGAACGTGTTATAGTGATACTAGTTACTTGGAGAGGTTGAAAACTTGGATGTATAAAGAGAAGGAGATATATGTTTCTAAAACGTTTACGTAAATCCTGTGGAGCAAATATTAGCAGAGTACGTTAGCACATCATTAAGCGTTAGCAGTATGCTACGCTTGCTACTGAATGTACACACATGCTGCGTTTGCTTTTTAGTGATTGTAACAGTGAATAAAGACCTACCCGGCTTTACAGGACCAGTGTTGTTCCTTAATTTCATTGTCTTCTGTCTCGATCGCCAGGTGATGCAGTGATTCACTTTTACACTGTGATCTTTGGGCTTTACCTTCTATCTTTATCTTTTTAACCTGTTTTCACTGCTGAATCAGTTCATCCTGATATATCCTTTAAAGGTCCCATATCATGCTCATTTTCAGGTTTATACTTGTATTTTATGTTTCTACTAGAACATGTTTACCTGCTGTAATGTTTAAAAAAACATTTATTTTCCTCGTACTGTCTGCCTGAGTATACCTGTATCCACCCTCTGTCTGAAACGCTCCGTTTTAGTGCATTTAAACGGAATTGCAACGGAATTGCGTTGCTAGGCAACAGTTTGGGTCCATGTTTACTTCCTGTCAGCTGATGTTATTTACAAACACTGCAACAGGAAATAAACTGGAACACATTAAGAGTGTTTACATTTAAAACCATGTGATGATCTATATATTGTATATTGTATATATTTGTGACATCACAAATGGACAGAAATCCTAACGGCTTGTTTCAAACGCACAATTTCTGAATACGGGCTGTGTGTATTTCTCCGTATATTGAGCGTTTTGATAGTTTAACAATATTTATAAAGCACTTAAAGCTGCTTTATAATATATTAGACATGAAAATCTCACTTTTTACAATATGGGACCTTTAAACGCATATTGTAGATCCTGTCTGCTTCTCTCTGAAATCGCTTTTTCGTATTACGGAGTAGCAGCGGCTAGGGGCGGGGCTTAGCGAAGGGTCAACTGGGAAAGACCTTGTGTCTGAGGCTGAAGGAGAGGGAGATGATGCGGGAGCCAGCGTGACACTTCTCTCTCGATCTTCTTCTTCTTTTCCTCCTCCTCCTCCAATTACCCGTCTTGATTTCTCCCCCCATCCAATCATTTCATTTTCGCAACGCTGCGCCCTCCAATCACCATCTGTCCTCCAGGCAGCAACACTTATACATATCTGCTGTAATTAGACAATCACTTCCACATGTGGATCAAACTCCTTCAACCACTCAACCCCTACCTCACCCTCCCATCCGCCCACTGTCTCCTTTTTCCTCCCTCTGTTTTTCTTATTTCCCCGTCTCACACTCTACTACCCTCCGTGTGCCCCTTTTCACTTCTTCTCCCCCCCTCTTTCTCCTCTCTTTCTGATTGAATTACCATAAGTGCAGGTCTTGGCCAAAATATGCCAGCTTGTTCTGATTAAAACTGTCCTTGTTATACTAGAGACTTTTTCCAAATGGCTGTGAGCAGTTTGTGTGTGCGTAAGGAGGGGGTTAGGAGAGAGAGAGACGGGGGGGGTTCACATGCTGTTTTGTGTTGAAAAGAAAAATGCAGCCAGACAACATTATATGGCGAAAGATAAAGAGTGGAAGCCCCAGAACAAGATGGGGACAGAGTGGAAGGAGATGGAGAGGCAGCGCGGTAAAGCGGGAGGGATCAGAATGAGACAGTAATGGTAGTTGACAGAGCTGGGTTCACAACAGGTTCATGGTGACATCATGGTTGAATTTTGGGGAACATTTATATAGGAAAAACTATTCGCTGTTCATTGGATGCACATGTACACCCCCAACCTCCTTTCTCTTTCCCGAACTCCTCCTTTTCTTTCTTTCTTTCTCCACTTAGCCACAAACACTAATCGATGCAAACAAACACCAAATATGCAAATTCGCGTTGGCACTTTCAAATTTTTGGTCGCGTTATTTGTGTTTATTTGTTTACGCATATGCTTTCGCCAGATTTTGCCTGTGTTTGAATAAAAAAACTAATTTCTGAGGTCGTGTGTTAAACTTTATAACCCCAAACTGACAACTGCTACCCATGGTGTCGCTCCTTTCTCTCCCTCCTATATTCTCCCCCCCTAGTCCTCGTTTTCTTTCCTCCTTTGCTCCCACTTTTTTTTTTTGCCTGCAAGTCTAGCCAACCCACACCACTGGTACAGTATGTTCTTTGTGTGCATGTTTAGCTGTTTGAGAGACAGAAAAGACATAAAGGAGCCCAGGGACCCGAAACGTGTTTATGGTGTATGTGTGGGTGTGATTATATTTGTGTCAGCTATTTTTCTTGCTTGAAGAAAATTAACAGCAGGGAGTTGTGGTGTATTAAAGGTTCTTTGTGTCTTGTGCATTTTTTTCTTTTTGGTGGCAGTGTCTTTTGGTTTTGCGGGCATTTGCCAGCCTTAGTATGAGCGTAACTCTGCCTTTGCCTTCGATGCATGTACGGTTGTATGTTTGTGTGTGTGCCCGAGCGAGAGAGCAAGCTTGTCATGCATGCCTGTCATCCTCTGCATGCCTCTCCATGCACCACAGAGCTTCACATGACATCAATCTGAGAGCAGTGGGATAGTGATCTCATTACCAACAGCCTGTTGCTGATTAAAACCTGCCGTCTGCACCCTCCTCCTTCACCCTTTCTTTTCTTCTCCCTCCTCTCCTGCTTCCTTGTCCTTTGCTTACCCCCCCCCCTCCTCCTGCCTCCTGCCTCCTCCACCCCTCAACTCCAGAGTCGCACCATTCTGTGGTTTCTCCGCTGCTCGCTGCCAAAAAGGGCCCCATTTCGAGCTCTGCAGAAAGTTATAAGCTCCCCTCTTTTTCCTCTTCAGTTTTCCTCCTTTGTTTCTTTGTTCTTGCTTCTTTTTGCTGTACACCTTTAGGCCTTCTTTATCAGAGGCCTCCAATATCTTACCTGGAGGCCTCATCGAAACCCTTCTCATGTTCCTAATCTGCTCTCTTAGTCAACCCTTTTGACACTAAACAAGAACAAAAGAGAGAGAGAATGAAAATGTCTGTGAATGTCTGTGAGTGTGTGCATGTATCAACATGTTGTGCTTACTACTGCCCCATAGATTTACAGTCAGAAATATACAAATGCTTCTTTCACACTCAGCCAGATGTTGTACCCTCCCCTCCTCTTTGCGCATTTCACTGACACAGAAACACAAACGGGACTAACCTTTCACCTCCCTCGCCGACACTGTTGCTGAGAAGTGTGGCAGTAACTCAGATGGTTGAAGCCTCTGATTGGACGGTCCCCAGTTCCATATTTGTGACCGAAGTGATAAAAAAATGTCAAGTTTCATAGCAGAAAATGCAGATTTTGACAAAGGTTTAATGTAGACAAGGGCTGTCAATCGATTCAAATAGTTAATCGCAAGTTAATCGCACATTTTTTATCTGTTCAAAATGTACATTAAAGGGAGATTTGTCAAGTATTTAATACTCTTATCAACATGGGAGGGGGCAAATATGCTGCTTTATGCAAATGTATGTATATATTTATTACTGGAAATCAATTAACAACACAAAATAATGACAAATATTGTCCAGAAACCCTCACAGGTACTGCATTTAGCATAAAACAATATCCTCAAATCATAACATGGCAAACTGCAGCCCAACAGGCAACAACAGCTGTCAGTGTGTCAGTGTGCTGACTTGACTATGACTTGCCCCAAACTGCATGTGATTATCATAAAGTGGGCATGTCTGTAAAGGGGAGACTCGTGGGTACCCATAGAACCCATTTACATTCACATATCTTGAGGTC
>CAKAOI010049280.1:0-25889 GCA_916701655.1 Sebastiscus albofasciatus
TATATATACTCTATACTCACAGAGCTCTCTCTCTCTATATATATATATATTTATATATATGCACAGTAATTTACAAACAAGAGCAGTAGATACAAACATAAGTCGCTCATTATTGGATAATTGCAACATTACATTTTACACATCAAGTTGAACTGTATTCACACTTTCCTTGTCAAAGCCATATGCGTAGCCATATGCACTCACTTCATGCAGTCTGCTTTCACGTATTGGCTACATGAAAAGGATACTATACATAGATACTATACCATACTATATATACACACTGTAATTTTATGCCATACAAATTGTAAGAATATATCAGATTACTTTCCTGCGTTTATTCATCATTAAAATCATATGCTCCCGCTGACCAAAATAACCATTAAGACATTTTCTTCACAACTGGTTTAGTTTAGAGCTCAGTTGAACACATGATTATTATTCATGTATTAGTTGTTTGTCGGTAAACGATCACTAATTCAGGCCCAGTTCTTATGTATCAAGTATTAAATCGACGCATTACACCATAATATTTATTTGCATGGACCCGAAAGAGATCATGATACATCATCGTGGACAAGATGATTATTTATGATACTATTAAAGAGGGCTTTTTTTCTGATAATGTTTCACTGTACAGCCATAACAGGTGGTATTTACTTGCTGCTCAATGAGGCATGGTACATTATATATAGCAGCAGTGAGCATTATTACATAATTATCTGTTTGAGCAATGCACTTCATCACAGTAAAAACACTCAGGATGGGGCCGATGATAAATAATATAGAGCTTAATGGAGTAAACACAAAGAAGCAGTGCTTAATCATGATCAGTGAAATCATAATGATTATCTATGATTACACACACACACACACACACACACACACACATACACACACACTAACCACTGTGGGATGTGTCCCCCAGGCCACAGGACTCTCTACATCGGGGTCCACGTCCCCCTGGGCAGTACCAGGCACCGCAGCCATCGCAGGCACCATCACCATGGAAACAAACACAGGAAAAGGAGCAGGGACCGGGCCCCCACCTTGGTGGAGGGTAGAGAGTCTCCTCTTTATGGTACTAGCTACAATCATGGACTTGCACACAGAGAGAAAAATGATTCCTACCTTTTGTTTATGATATCTCACTAACTTAAGATACTTAGTATGACCATTTCAGTTTTAAATGTCCCTGTGTTTCCAGACACTCCCTCCCAGAGAGTGCAGTTCCTGCTGGGCACTGAGGATGATGACGAGGAGCATATTCCTCATGACCTCTTCACAGAGATGGATGAAATCTGTGTGCGGGATGGAGAGGATCCTGAGTGGAGGGAAAGTGCCAGGTACCGTTAGACTGCCATGTCATTGGCGTATCTACACACAGTCATGACCTACATGTCATCACTGAAAGCTCTGATTGAATGGACCCGTCATGCCCATGATCCCACTTATACTGATGAGAAATATAGCTGAATGTTTCTGTTTCCGTCACATTAAGTAATCACAATTCATTGTTGTAATTGCTCGGGGAATTTGTTACTTTATTTCTTTGATAATTGTCAAATGTTTTGTTAAAATGGTAAATCAGACATATTTTATTTATAGTGATACCCCGATGAGAGGCAATAAGGAAGGGAAGTAAATGAGTTTTGTTACTGCAGCTAGAACAGATGGTCAGCCGGTTTGCCGTCTGCTGACCTCTCTCCTGACTTGGACTCCAACTCCTGTTGCAGGTGGCTGAAGTTTGAGGAGGACGTAGAGGACGGAGGAGAGCGATGGAGCAAACCCTACGTAGCCACTCTGTCTCTACACAGCCTGTTTGAGCTGCGAAGCTGCATCATCAACAGCACCGTGCTGCTCGACATGAGGGCTAATACCATTGAAGAGATTGCAGGTAAGCAAGTCGTAGCAAGTGACAACGTTGCTGTTTTTGTCAACTTAAGACCTCTAAACTCAGAAAATATTGTCTTGGCACTTTACTTAGTTAAGTAGCTTGAATTGTACCTTTAAGGGGAAAAATGCTTTTGGCTTACTTCTCACTTCATGCACAGAGGAGGAAAATGTGTTACATCTTTTTTATTTTTTTTAATACTTTTGTTGCAAATTACTCATGAATTATACATCCACAATATATGCAGTATTTGCAATAGTATATTTGCAATTTTTTTCCCCCCTCTTTTTTCTTAATGCTGTGAATTTATGCTCCTCATATTTGTTTGATGCACTGTTTGAAATCTAGGAATAGATCGATGCACTTAATTCGGCTAGATCCCTGAAACATGAGTCCAAATAGCTTGTCTGTGTCTATCTTATGATTGCGATCTGTTTATTTGAATTTTCTTATACACAACATAAACATATGAATCCTCCCAAAATATAGGAAAGAAAAATGAAAAAAAGAATGAAATTAATAAATAATATAAGAATTATTTTTTTTTTAAATTGACTACTTGCAAAAGCCAAAACAAAATGAAAAACAAGACTTTAAATAAATAAAAATAAAGAAAGGCAAAAAATGGTTTTGAGTGTGGAATGATTACTAAAAATAAATGTCTATCTATATATATGTAATATGTATTACGTAAGGGATAATGTACAGCGAGCCATTGTTATGAAATAAACCCTGACAGGGCGATCTGGTCTTGCATTGCCCTGAAGGGATTTATTTCACAACAATGACCCGCTCGCTGTACATTATCACGCTTATTACACGGCTACTTACTTAAGAAATCAATAATTTGACACAAAAATTGTACTCCAGAGTCTGACATCAGAACTGCGCCCATAGCAACGGTCTGTTATACATAGCAAGGGTCTGCTATAAAGAAATAACAGACTGTAGAACGCCGTGATTGACCAATCAGAATCAAGTATTCAACGAAGCCATGTAATAAATGTAAATAGTTGTCTGTGTCTACCTTAGACATGGTCTTGGACCACCAGGAGTTATACTCACCACTGGGAGATGTGCTGAGAAAGAGAGTGCGTGAAACACTGCTGAAGCAGCACCATCACCAGAACCAGAAGAAGCTGGCTAATCGCCTGCCGATTGTACGCTCCTTTGCTGACATCAGTCGACGGACATCGGAGCTCCACCTGGACAAGAATGGTGAGAAAACCAATCGGTCTTTGGTTGACCTTTTCACAACATGTTGACATACTATATGCAAACTGTCAGAGTTCATCCTAAGTATTCATAGCTTTGTTTTAAGGGGTCATAATTCACAAATAAAAAAGGTGGGGATTCACTGCTGTACTGGATTCTCTATTGAATATGGTCAGCAAGTGTAGATACTTTGTAAATGTGCAATATGTGCAATGTGTCTTATATGCATATGGCCTTAACTTGCGTATGTTCCATCTTCTCTTCATTCCTGACTCTATCCACAACCCACCATCTGCCAACCCACCTGCCACAGCCCCACTGAAGTCAACAGGTGCTGCTTTATACAGTACGCCCTGGCCTTGCCCCTTTACCAGCATATACTTAAAAAAACATATTGTAGAGGGTAATATTCTCATGATTCGTGTTGATACCGGCAACTCAAAATAGATCCTTTTTGTTGGGTTGAAGTGGTTCAGTTAAACAGGTGCAAAACAATGTGCAAAAGTACATTCTGTTAATATGCAAATGTGTTTGCTGTTGATCTTCGCAGCACGAAAACTATTTGGTTGAATTCTGGGCTAAATTTAGTCCAGGACAGGCTTGTAATTGGAAGCATTACTTGCCTATATCATTGCCAACTACGCTTTATAAAGCTTCAGGTTTGCCAGAAGTCCGCATGACAAAATTAGTTACGCAGAACAAACCGTGTTTGTTAAATCATTTTCTAGTTTACTAGACATCTTGGTGGCACATCATGAGTAATTTAATTTCACTGGTGTGGCGTTCTCAAGCTTATTTCAAAGCAGCAATCTCTGATAAGCTCCACGCCATGCTTTGTGAGCGTATTAAACACTATAATTAGTGTTAATTTTTGACCCCGCTATTTAATGAATACAGAAATTAGGCCGGACCTGTCAGGCAGCTTGGCAGTAATCATGTTAATATGAGTCTGGGTTTTTTGAGACAACAGCAGGGATGAAACTGTTTGTGGGTTTATCCGCAATAGCATCGGTAAAAGTTATGATCTGTGTGTGATCCTCACTGCTGTTTTCCTTTCTAGAAATATTCTGTATACTTGGTCAGTCTCATAATAATTAGTGAACTCATCAGAGACATTTTTCTAATTGATTCATAATTCTCCTTTCTGGATAATCCAGGTCAGATGACGGCCTCCCAGTCTCACTTAGCGGGTCCAGACGGGAAAGTGGACGGCAGTAAAGAGAACAGTTCAGTGGACTTCAGCAAGGTATAGTACACACATTGTAATACATACAGTACTGTGTTTCTAGAAAATCAGTCAACTCCATTTCATACTACATTATACTTCTTACTTATTATTTGACATCTGTAGTTAGTAGTTTGTTAGTAAGATTTTACATGCGACACATTTGCTCCAGCCGGTAGGCGGTGCTTAGGTTTAGCACAAACTTTCTCATTTTACAGCTAAGCAGTACACTACAAGATGTTTCTGAAAACATTTGAGATGAGAAATAGGCATTAGAGTAACAGAATATTGATTTATATTTGATTAGCGCTGCCTAGTTTGATCAGAGATTGCGGGTTTCGCAAGCAGTGATTGACAGCTGCTTTAGAGAGTCCTCAGCTCTGATTGGTTGTTTTCCTTCGGTTGCGGTTGAATCTTGCAAATGTCATTAGGAGCACTAGGAGGAGGCAGAGGAACATGATATTTTTTCAGATTATCTGACTCATGCACTAATGTCACAATATAGTAACTGTTTTATAAAAATAACTTTATTTTTTTTTTATCCTTATTTGCTAAAAATTACGCCTGCAGCTTTAATGCACCAACAATAATAATACAATAATATAATATGAAATAGTCACATGGGGCCATTTTCTGCATAATGAGTACTTTTGATTATTTAAGTATAATTTGCGTATAGTAATCATAAATAACTTTGCTTTGGTAACATTGTGAATGTTGGTATTTTACTTATAAGTATCTCTATATGTATTGGTACTTATGTAAAAGGACTGATTGCACTTTTAACAGTGTGGGTATTGTATTGTGCAGCTGTCAGGATGCTGTATAGTTGTATGCATGGAACAGCCTGAATGTAATTCTTACTAAAAGTATGTCATATTTGAGGAATATGCGGAGGCCGAGGCTGTTATTTAATTGTGCATTTCGAACAACGGACAGGAGGACATTGTTGGTATTTTTAATGGAAAGGTCATTAAGTAAAGGATTAGGATTATAACCATGTTAAGTATTCCAACCACATAACATCCACACACAGCAGAGACAAAGATGAAATCTGTGTTGAAACCTTTTGAGTAATGTATAGGAGTTTAACCTTTTGTCCGGGTCAGTGTTATTAATAACTGTTTCATGCGCTTTGTCCTATTCTCTTAAACATGAATGAAATGTGCTCTGCTTATATGGAGTATATTTTTAAAACAGTTGTACCTAATCATCCCCATTGTACCTTATAGTATCATGAACATGACTGCAATCAAAATCTCCACTTTGCAGCTGCTGCATGTTATTCTGCATGTTATTATTTACTTGATGCACACAGCAACATAATTATTAACTGTGTAGTATTAACTGAGACTTTAAAAATCAGCACTATAACAGTGTTTATGTAAGTTACGATGACCCATCGATACATTGCAGATCTTCTTTTGGATGGCTCTGAACAGCCGCCCTAGAGCTACATGAACTCTATGAAGGAACAAACAACACTCCAGTCAACACTTGTCAACTCCCACATAATTATCGCTGAAAAATCAACACCTTTTAATATTCCAAAATTTTTCTGTACAATACAGTTCCACTGCATTAAAGAGTGTAAAGCCGATTTAGCTACTGTAAGAGGATCAGTTTCATAGTCGGGGTCGGCTTTTATGCGCTTTTAGGCATCATACTTGTGGGAAATGAGGGATACCCCATCCTTATGAATTATTATGCAACAGTTCAAACTAACACCCATGGTTCGGTAATCTTTTGTAATATTCTATTGTGACACATCTGTGACTTATTTGAAGCCTGGACAGCTGGACTATATTTAGACTAGAACCATTTCATTTGGGACTTAAAGCGAGGATGAACGGTAAAACTTTCAAACATCAATGATCTTTTTTTACTTTCTCAAAGCATGCTCTCAGTCAAAGCAGCTTAGACGATAATCTAACCAGAACGGGTGTCAAGGCCTTTCATATGATATTCAAAACATTGTGTGTCCTCTTTCAGATAGACCTTCATTTCATGAAGAAGATCCCGGTAGGGGCCGAGGCGTGTAACGTGTTAGTGGGAGAGCTGGAATTTCTGAACAAGCCGGTGGTGGCATTCGTCCGCCTTTCACCGGCGGTGATGCTCTCTGGGCTAGCTGAAGTCCCCATCGCCACAAGGTTACTGCAGGCTGATTCAACTAAACCAGCTCATTAAACTACTGTATAAATATCTTTTATTTACCCAGCTGAACCCTGTCTGTCATTTAGTAACTGTGTCTAAGTTAGATCTGATTGAGATTTGATTTGACAATGTATTTTTTCTGCCTTTAGGTTTCTGTTTATTCTTTTAGGGCCCATGGGCAGAGGGCTTCAGTATCATGAGATTGGAAGGTCCATTGCTACACTTATGACAGACGAGGTAAGGATTCACTAAAAAAAAAACACCTTATTAGCATCCTGCAGGGTTTATTTATTCATGAATGTTTTTGAAAAACATGGATTGTTTTGAATGTCAACCAGATGTCATACTCAGATTTTCTGCAGGCACTTTGCATAAATTCACAGTCCAGCAGAACTCAACAAATTCCTGAAGTGATGGAACATTTCTCAGCATGAAACACAGCTCAGAGCTTTTATGACATGCTTTTGGCGATTAGTCAGAGCCTCATGTCCTCCTTTTTTGTCTGGGATTTAGGCTGCCATCCATCAACACCGAGGAGGAAAAAGATGGGCTTTGACAAACAGTCCAAACTTTGTTATAATGAATAGATTTCATGATATATATATGACAACTTGTGTCATAGTGAGCAGATTTGAATGGTATGTTCTGCACATGATCATATGGGGTTAAGTAAGTCCAAAGACAAGTGTGAATGTGTCTGTCTGTTCGATTACGGTTAAGGTTGAAAGACATTCCTACATTTATTTGAATGTAATATTTAAGATCAATGAGTCTATAGTATATGTACGTATCTTGAATTACGCCAAATACAGTGGGAGTGGGGAGGCTTGCACATAAAGTGCAGCATGTGCACTGCAGTCAGTCATGGTTTGAGTCAGGAGTGCAGCCTTACTTAATCAACCTTCCCTATGTTTGTGTCTCCAGGTTTTCCATGATGTTGCCTATAAAGCTAAAGACCGCAACGATCTGATCGCTGGGATCGATGAATTCCTCGATCAAGTGACCGTCCTGCCTCCAGGAGAGTGGGACCCGTCCATACGGATAGAGCCACCAAAAAGTGTTCCTTCTCAGGTTAGCAGGGATTTTTGTCAGCTGGTTGCCTTCTTTTCCTCTCTTTTAGATGACTCTTAAGATTTTGTTCTTGGAAAAAAGAAAAAACTAACTTGCTGTGGATTGTTTGTTAAACAGGAGAAGAGGAAGAAATGTAACATTTTACCTAACGGATTAGTGGAGGGCGATGATGAAGAGGAGGAAGGTGGCCACGGGGGTACAGAACTGCAGCGTACTGGAAGGTGGGGAATCACAGAGGGAACAAATGGGCAGTGTTTCTGTTTAAAGTGAAATCTGATCACCAGTAGAATAGCATGAAGTCTTTGTACAGAGGTGAAGAATACTAAACTGTGAATATGCAGTGCTGTAGCAGTGCAGCATGCAGCCCACTCACTACACTCACTACTTTGCTGCAGTGAATCTATTTACAATTGGACTACGCAGCCTCCAAAACTTCACACAACACTACATTTATTTTGTTGTGTTTTGTAACATAATAGAGAAGAACATAGCACAGTTAAATATGATGTTGGATTTTGTAAGTGTGCTTCTTCAATTGGGTTATTACAGGAAAAAATTGAGTTGTTGATAAAAATAAAACTCTAATAGAAAGTATATTATTGTTACACTAAAAGGCACTAAATAATGCTTGGCACATGGAAGAATTTTATGTAAATAAATTACAATATAAACAGTATTATTTCAGATAATATGTTGTGCTTGGGTTATTTGACAGCAGTATTGTACACAGAATGTACACAGACTTTTTCTAAAATGAAGAACTGGACAGTATCTACTAAATGTACACCGTAATGCTGATTGAGTATTTCTGTGTAAACTTAGTCTGTAGTTGTAATCATAACGTGGCTTCTATAGAAACAACCTGCCTGGAGATGTCTTTTTGCAGCTAGACTTTTCTATCATAGGTGCCTTTCACACTCAAGAGTTGAACATCGGAAAGAAGGCAATGCAAGTTAAGGAAAAAGAAAAAAAATATATTAATTTTAGCACATTTTTTTGAGAATAAAGCTGTCAAAATGAAAATTAATTGAGATTGCTGTTTAAAAAAAAGGGTATTCGTTATGCTTACGGAAATTCAATTTTCACATGTGAATAAATCACAGGAGTGACAAATTTCCTTTTCTATATTTCCAGGTGGTTTGGCGGTCTCTGGCTAGACATCAAGCGCAAGGCGCCCCACTACCTGTCCGACTACACTGATGCTCTCAGTTTACAGTGTGTGGCCTCTTTCCTCTTCCTCTACTGTGCCTGCATGTCCCCTGTCATCACCTTTGGAGGACTACTGGGCGAGGCAACAGAAGGACGCATAGTAAATCACACAACCTTTCCTTTAACTGTTCACAGTGTTCTGCCAAGATGAGCTGTACATTGCTGTGCACTGTACTAGCCTCTCAGTACATTAAAACCAGACGACAGTTGTAGTTCAATAAGATTTTTAAGGTAACTGTCCATCACTAATCTCTCTGTCCTTTCCCGTTCCCCAGAGTGCAATTGAATCGCTGTTTGGAGCCTCACTGACTGGGATAGCCTATTCCCTGTTTGCGGGGCAGCCCCTCACTATTCTGGGCAGCACAGGGCCGGTGCTTGTATTTGAAAAAATATTGTTCAAATTCTGCAAGTATGTTTTCCTTTCATCTGACTGTACACATAAATCATTCTAATATTCATTTCATTCATACATTGCATCATTTTGTGATTACATTGTCTGATGTTTATCGGCTTTCTGCGGACATGAATTAACCATCTCGCAAACATCTGGCCTCCCTATAGACCATTACATTTTCAGATTTTATGGACAAAAGACCATTTCATTTGATTGTGATAATGACTTCCTCCAATCCACCCCATGCATACAGTCAATAATCAATATATGATGTGGTTTGATCTCAAATCTGTCCTTTTTTCCCCCCTTTAATCTCTACATAGGGAGTATGGCTTGTCCTATCTGTCTCTGAGAACCTGTATCGGTCTGTGGACAGCTTTCTTGTGTATCCTGCTGGTGGCTACAGACGCCAGCTCCCTCGTTTGTTACATCACACGCTTTACAGAGGAAGCCTTCGCCTCACTCATCTGCATCATCTTCATCTACGAGGCCTTGGAGAAACTCATCCACCTGGGGGACCACTATCCCTTCAACAAGAACAACAACCTGGACAAACTCACCATGTACTCGTATGTGGACGCTCATTATTCTCACACAATATCCTGCAGTCAATCAAAGTAATGAAAGAAGTGTAATTACTAAGTACGTTTCTTGGAGGTACTGTAAATCCCTGAACAGATGAGGGATTATTCAGTCACCCAGATGTTCATGTGCCTCCACAGATGTTCATGCGTTGAGCCTTCTGACCCCAGCAATAGCACCCTGAAGTATTGGGAGTTCACCAACGTCACTGCCTCAGAAATCTACTGGGAGGCACTGGAGACCAAGGTACAACCTACGCCAATAGGGTTTAAAATAGTAGAAACAAATAAAGAATAAAAAACAAAAGGTTTTATATACGCACAGCAGGAATTATTGAGTTACACATAGAAATACTGTACATTTAGTTTTTCCACCTTAAAGTGGCATGCCCTCCCAGATGTAGTAGCTGAACAGAGGAGATTAAGGGCATGCAGGCTGGATTATATTGGATTACTCATTGCAAATCACTATAAAAGCACATTTTTTTGTACTCAGTTAAGTTTTTTGTGGACATGGTTGCTCGTAAACCGTATTTGTGTAAACCTAGAGTCTGCTGATTCTTGTTTATTGCCAATCATATGATGAGTATGAATAACTCAGGCCCTCTATCTGTCATTGCAGGACTGTATTGAAAAGCGCGGGGAGTTTGTGGGCAGCGCCTGCGGTCCTCATGGACCCTACGTCCCTGATGTCCTCTTCTGGTGTGTCATTCTCTTCTTCTCCACCGTCCTCATGTCCGCCTTCCTCAAGGAGTTCAAGTTCAGCAATTACTTCCCCACAAAGGTATTTTTCACCATTAGAGTGCATTATGATCCAAAGCAGGACAAAGCGACTACAGCTGCATAGTAGCATAGTGCAGTGGTGCACTCTTGTGTCTAATATAGGTACTGCATTAAAAGAAACAAGGACAAACTTGTTGTTTGCATTGACGTTGGGTTCCTCTCTATATCAGGTGAGATCCATCATCAGTGACTTTGCTGTTTTCTTCACCATCCTCACCATGGTCTTGGTCGATTATGCCTTAGGGATCCCTTCTCCGAAACTAAAGGTTCCCAGTGTGTTTAAGGTGAGCTAGTCCACAAAAGAAGATTTTATCAACACATTGCTGAGTACAAGCTACTAATTATGTCAACAACAATCTTTTTTTTTCTTAATCAGCCAACCAGAGATGATCGAGGTTGGTTCATCAACCCACTGGGACCCAACCCCTGGTGGACTGCAGTCATTTCATTGTTCCCAGCTCTGCTTTGCACCATCCTCATCTTCATGGACCAGCAGATCACAGCTGTCATCATCAACAGGAAGGAGCACAAACTCAAGGTACTTTCCTGTCCCAGCTTTGAACCCAGCGGTTACAGCAGACCGCATTATTGCTTGTTCTGTATAGCACCTTGGAGGTTTGAATTCAGCACGTCTGAAAGTGCTTCCAGGTTCTTCAACTTTATTTACCAGTGCTTTCCCCCCTTTCAGAAAAGCTGTGGGTACCACCTCGACCTGTTCATGGTGGGGCTGATGCTCGGCGTGTGCTCTTTGATGGGCCTGCCCTGGTTCGTAGCGGCCACCGTCCTCTCCATCACCCACGTCAACAGCCTGAAGCTCGAGTCCGAGTGCTCGGCTCCAGGAGAGCAGCCCAAGTTCCTCGGTATCAGAGAGCAACGCTTCACCGGCCTCATGATCTTCACCCTCATGGGCTGCTCTGTCTTCATGACCTCTGTGCTGAAGGTCACTGTCTTTTTTTATCATCCGTGTTGCAGTTATTCTTCCAGTATGACATAAAGTAATTGTTCTATATATTTCTCAGTGCTTCATCTTGAAGACGTTTAATATACCTTGGTTAATTATTGAGTGTCTGCTTAAATAGAGCAGTTACTGACATATATAATCATGTTACTGACGCAACATTTGTATTGTTCCTCAGTTCATTCCTATGCCTGTGTTGTATGGAGTATTCCTATACATGGGAGCATCTTCTCTCAGAGGCATTCAGGTAAAATGATTTGAATTTCACTGTATTTAATTCATCTTTTGCTCATATTGTAATGTATCACTACTTGAGGAAACACAAGGATACAACACTTGCCTTATATGACATTTGATATGACTGACTGTGGTTTTAGTTGACTAAATATAACCAACTGATTTTTAAAGTTAATAACATCACACAATTTTTTTATTGCGCAGATTGCTTTTGTTTCTCAGTCAAAATAAAATTCCATTATCACAGACTTTAGGACTGCAGAATTTCGGTTATAAATATGAAATTTCTTTGAGATTATCTGCATGGCTGAGATTAGACAGACAGTTGGCCAGTGTGGTTAAATTTTAATTTGTAGAACGCTCCTACCGGATAATCTGTGTAGACAGTTAATTCTCACGGAGCCATGATGGGGGATCGCCTCCATATTGTCTGGCTGCCCAGATAAAAAGTGCTAATTGGCCTCTAGTGTGTTTCCAGCATTTACAGAACACCTGGCTGTTATTTAATTGCCCCATTTACTTCTTAATTTTCTTCACTTTGAAGCACTTTCTATTATTGGTTTTGAAAACTATATTTATAAGACAAACACTTTTTGGAAAAAAAAAAAAAAGATCTTTGTTGCACAGGCATTTTTGTATGCTTTTCAAGGGGATCCAGTTTGTTGTAGCTACACATCCAGCAGACAGAGAAACTTTTAGCTTGAAAATAATTATCTTAAAGATGCTAAACAGCTGCAGAGCTGGATGATTACTCTGTGCAAGTTTGTCATATTTAGGTGTGCATGGGTTGTGGTAACCCTTCTCAAATGGTGCCTTATGAAGATAGATAAGATAACTGGCTCTAATCAATATTTTTTATGATAACAATGACAATGTGAAAGTGGTCTGTGCAGCTCCTCTTGGCTTTACGAAGCTAAACAATGAACTGAAACAAGCTATAAGCGTGTTTCAGTGTTCATTGCGACTTTTTACCTGCTCAGCACCAAACGCCAGACAGTCGCAGGATGACTAGTTGGTGAACACAGCGGAGCATTTAGCTGCTAAGGAGCCAGGTACTTCCCTCAGGGGTTGGTAGGGACCAAAAACAGAGCTAAAAGAGAGTGAATGTTAGACATAAATTGGGCAGGTGGACTACATATGAATGATAATGTTGCTCTGTGTCTGCTGGATGTGTAAATACCGGTAAGCAACTGTTTTGCCAACACGTTCGCTATATCGACTTAAAAGATGATGATATACAGTAGATGAATCTGCCGACTGCTGTTAACTGGTGACTTTAGGCCAAAAGCGTCCGTGGTTGCTCGTAGAAACTTACATCAAATGTTTGGCATAGATAATTAACACAGATGAGTATGTATTTAAAATCGATTAAAGTAAAATTGAAGGCTTCAGCTGCCGTCACTACGAGCAAACACGAAGCGTTTGGCTGAAAGTCAGTTAACCCGGTTAGCAGACACCCTGTAGCCTACGTGTTCTGACTGTGATGGCGGCTGATTAATGATGTTTACTTTGTTCTCATTGGGTTTTCCTAGTTAGAGCAACTTGCTTTATATTTGTGTGTGCAGTGTTAACGTAGTTGATGTTACTTATTTCACCATGTTAGGCTAACATCAGGCAGCTAGCAACTGCACAGCTTCTTCCCAAACTCCTAGATATCGTTGTCAAAAGCAATGTCACATAGAAAGCAAAGGTAAAAGTAGAACATTGTAAACTTATTAGGACAGCCTGCAGTCAAACATGCACGTATCGAAAGGAGATGCCACTGCAGTAATGGCGACTTGTTTACTTCTGGTACTTCCCAAATTTGTGTATATCACTGTTGTGTTTACAATTTGTTTTTGCTGCCCCCAAGTGGCCAAAAAATGAGTTAGTGGTGATTTAAGAGTTGTTTTTATCATTTATCTTCTCCAGTTCTTTGACCGCCTGACGCTGTTTGGCATGCCCCCTAAGCACCAGCCAGACTTCGTCTATCTACGACATGTCCCCCTGAGGAAGGTGCACCTCTTCACCATCATCCAGCTCAGCTGTTTGGTTATGCTCTGGGTCATCAAGACCTCCAAGGCTGCCATCGTCTTTCCCATGATGGTGAGTGAACAATCCAATTATAGCTTCTGCAAAGACCATTACACAGCATGCAGCATACCGTTCACCACACACTGAATCTAAGTGTTAACAGGGCTCGGTGTGAGAGCACAGATGTGTTATCGGGGTCAGTTGGACACCTCCCACCCACACTGTGATTAATGCCGGAGTTATTGGAGGTAGACAAAATAATTTATTTTAATATTTGTGTGTCAATTCTGCAGGTGTTGGCTCTGGTGTTTATCAGGAAGCTAATGGACTGTTTCTTCACCAAGAGAGAGATGAGCTGGCTGGATGACCTCATGCCAGAGAGCAAGAAGAAGAAGCTAGAGGATGCCGAAGAGGTGCAAACAAATAACTATTTGTACATTTTCATCACAACATGCATGTCAATTGCATTTAATTAGATTCATATTTACATGCATTTATTTTAATCAACCTCCAGGAGGAGGAGCAGAGTATACTGGCAGAAGATGAGGGAGTAGTGCAAGTGCCATTAATGGAGAACAAGTAAGTATTTGACTTGCCAAAGTTGTATACGTAACATTTACATGAACAATTTTTTTTTTCTAAATGCATGTACAGCACATTTTAAATCTGTTTCATAAACATGAGAGAGTAAATTGTCACCTCATTTCACAGAGGGATACCCATCATCAATATCACTGATGAAATGTCAAAAGGTTCTTTTGGAAATACTTGGATTGCCAACGGCTAAGACGTTTGAGAAAGAAAGAATCAAGACCTCAAAACATTATGGTAAGACTTTCTGCATTTTTTGAATATACTCGCTCATAGCTTGTAGTTAGATTTGTGTTGACAGAGATGGAATTACATTTAAAAAGTGTCTTATTACAAATTACAAAATCATTTTAACTCAAATACCGACAACTTCAACTTCAAAAACTAAAAAAGAGAACCTACCATTAGAACCATTAGGTGTACCTAATAAAGTGGCCGGTGCTAGTACCGGGTGGTCTTATGCTGCTGTAGTCCATCTGCTTCAAGGTTCGACGTGTTGTGCGTTCAGAGATGGTATTCTGCATACCTTGGTTGTAACTAGTGGTTATTTGAGTTACTGTTGCCTTTCTATCATCTCGAACCACTCTGCCCGTTCTCCTCTGACCTCTGACATCAACAAGGCATTTTCGTCCACACAACTGCTGCTCACTGGATATTTTCTCTTTTTCGGACCATTCTCTGTAAACCCTAGAGATGGTTGTGCGTGAAAATCCCAGTAGATCAACAGTTTAATACTCAGACCAGCCCGTCTGGCACCAACAACCATGTCACGTTCAAAGTCACTTAAATCCCCTTTCTTCCCCATTCTGATGCTCGGTTTGAACTTCAGCAAGTCGTCTTCACCACCTCTAGATGCCTAAATGCATTGAGTTACTGCCATGTGATTGGCTGATTAGCTATTTGTGTTAACAAGCAATTGAACAGGTGTGCCTAATAAAGTGGCCGGTGAGTGTATATATGTATATATACTAATTATACATCTGTCTTTTCTTTCTTGATTCTCACAGTTCACTACAACACTCGCAGTGTTTCACAACACTGGTGTGCATGATGAGAGATATAAGATGTCAAAGATGGAGGACAGTGTTGTGAGTCTTTGTCACTGTCCCTTCTGTGTGCTCATAAACAAATCTGTATTGTTTAATCAATCCTTCATGTTTAGTGTTGTAAATCTCTGTGCGTTCTGTAAGTGAATAACTGTGTCACAAATATTCTGCCTCTTCATGAACCAGTGAAACCTATGACTATTTTTACTCGTGTTGTCAAATTGTACTTTCTAAATCTAGAAACTGTATTGCTACACTGAATGTTAACCACGAAAATGTAAAAGGTTTGTCTTGCTAAGAGACTGTTTTCAAGTTTTTGTTTTTGGATCAATTTGTATTTATTTTGTTATATACTTTGTATTTTGAAATATCATTACATTAACATATCCTTGGATTCTTTACCTATTTATATTCGGATTCCCTATAATTAAGTTCTCTATAGAAATATGATGTGAAATTAAATGTGAAGATCTAATAAATGTTTTAAAAGATCATTCTTGACCATATAAAAACTCTCTGATAAGCCATACATAACTGTACAAATTCCTATAACATGAAACATTTCTGAAGTCTGTTTATTGGAAGGGACCATTTTGAATCCCGTGTGACTGATGGGAATAAAGGGCAATATACTCTTAAGAACCAAATGCAATAGCACTTTCTGCCAGAATATCAATTCTCTATTTATAGGAGAAATGATTTAGCTGTATTTATTTTGTGGAATAAAATGAATATGTTTGCTACAGAATACCTCGTATTCTAACAGAGACAGTATTTTGCATCCTGGTGTCAGTGTATTGCTTATATTATAAATGTAAATTTGCATAATCTCATAATTTGTTTTAATGTTTGTGTAAAGTTTAGTTCATCATAAATTAAAAAATGTCATTATCATAAAGGCTTTTAACCCAATTCTGTTACACGTCTGAGGATTACAATGAAGCTGGCGTTTGAAAAAAACGACGGATGGGCTTATTTTTCAAAAATATTCAAGAAACAGAATTTTATTATGCATATCTTGTCAATGTTATTTTAACTTAATAAATTTCTATGAGCACTCTTTGTCTTGTCATTGTCACAGATAGACTCAATCAACACAGCAGCAATGGAAAGCTGGATACAAATAATAATAATATAATATAAGATAATAAGGGTACAAAATAAGTAATAAACAATGCATGAATAATGCATGACTTATTGTTTGATACCTAAATTAATGCAGGATATATCATGGATTCCTTCCATTATGAAATTATGAAGTCAATATGAGATTATGTGATTACTTAACACTAAATAGAGCATATAAATATTCACAGTTACTTCATACATTAAAGGTACAAGGTGTAGGATTGGCGGCATCTAGTGGTGTTTGGTTGCAGATTGCAACCAACCAACTGACAACCCTAGAAGCTTGCGAAAGACTCCGGTGATACACAATGAGTGCACGGGTAGAGTGCACGCACGTAAGTAGGCAGACATGTAGGCCCGAATGAAGTGATTGGACGGGGTTATTACAATCCTGCGACAGCCACAAATACCAGATCTTTTTTTCTTTTTTTTGTCAGAGTATTTGATTTATTGTCGGGATGCCAAGAGAATTTCAACAAATATAACAAAAATGTTTCTAAAATATATTACCCACCCAGCTTTAATACACCATTAAATTAGCTGGAGTTCAGTAACATAGAAAAGACCATTTGAGACCCATGCAGTTGATCAGCCTCTGTGAAAGCAGAACTTTCTGTGTAACTGGAGTCCAGCTCATTTGATGGCAGATTAATGTATGAAGTAACCACAAAACCTTTCATCGTATCCCCAAGACTCAAAGATTATTTAGGTTTAAATCACATATCAGACAAACTGTCAGATAATTAGGTAGGTGCACATGCTTGATCACACACTGCATTGACGCAATACCTTCAGGGGGATGACTTGATAGAAACATCCAGTATCATTGCGGCTAAGCATAAATGTCCAACCCTCAGAGATTTGGCCTACAAATAGACTGAAGTGGGCAGAGGTTCCTGCAATCAACAGATGGTTTGATGTGCTATGGCTGACAGCTTAGAGAGGTGTGCACATCCCAAAGCATGTCAAGCTGCTGGCTCATGTGAATTCCTGTTTTGTCTCGGCGCCAGGAGGAACTCAAGAGTGTCGACCCAGTCGCCGTTCCCAATGAGTCTGAGCTGATTGACGTGATTTCATGTTCTTTCATTTAGCATAGCCCTCCTTGGTGTGCTGTCAGAGAATCACTGGGAGATCCAGTGAACAGCTGACAGGTGACACACATCATCCGGTTACCTGGTAGAAATCCCACGGCACATCTCTCCCTGGGGAGTGACGTGTTCATTGATTTTTGTTCTGCCTCCACAAACAGAAGGATTAGGAGAGCATGGCTGGTGCACGCTGTCAAAACTTCTAACAATTATACTGGATGAAGACAACAACTTTTCTATTCTTCTTTACCAATCAACTACGTAAATGTTCTCTTTGAAACTACTATTGATTAAAGTTTTAAAATGATATTATTGGTGGACATTAAGAGGTGGATTCTGTGCCTCAAACATCATCTCCATGTATTCTCTGAGATATAGATTTATGTTTGTAGATATCCATGTGCACACTGAGATGTAGATCCTTGCCAAGAGTGATCTTTGTCAAACCAATATATATAATATAAGAGGGAACTCATAGATTGTACACATTTCTTTATTGAAAACTAAATATGACTTTTATCTGAATAATAAGAAAAGGTATCTACAGACGTAATTATCGAAGTTGCAGTTCAGATCAATAACGTGACTGTAACATATTACAAATTCTATGAGAAGGAAGATGGGAAAAATGCCAAAATAAGAAAAAATGTGAATGTTTGATTAAAAAAAAAAGTCATACAGCATTTATGATTGAGACAAACTTCAAACATACTGTAACTTTTGGCATTTTGACAACGTTTCCTTCAACCACTGAAGGCCGACAGAGCTTTTCAATGAAGGGAATTTAATAGCATGACCAAGAAAAAAAGTCTAGTACAGTTTGTGAAACATATAATCACACAGAGCCAGTATGAATGGTTGCATTATTTATGGAGCAGTTGGTTGAGTTTACTCTCTTCTGCCTCGGCCGGTCTTCAGCCAGTACACAAACTCCTTGGCTGCCTGGTCCTGCAGGTAGGAGCTCACGTCGCTGGTGTAGGTGCCGTCTGCATGGCGTCTAAATAGGCTCCTGTGGAGACACAGTCACAATAACTGTATATGTAATCGTGTTGTCTGATCCAATAGGCACACAGCTATATACAGTATTAATGCAATCAAAGCCAGACTTGTGGTTTTCTCAATATATTACAGACTATGAGAAATGATCTAGTAAGAAAAGGGCACACTCACCCGTTCCTTTTTGAGTTCTTTAGCCACTTGACAAAGTCTTGTGCTCTTCTCGTCTCCAGATATTTACTGTAGTCGTTGGAAAACGTTCCCTCCGAATGTCTCTTCATGTTTGGGAGCTCGATGGGTTCGGCCAACATGGGGTTTGGAGCCAATAGCCTAGAAATGATAATAAAGTTTACACAGTCTCATCTCAAACTCTCCCTTTCCGATCTGTAAACGCCTTCCATTTTTCATGTCCTTGCCTCTCTGACCTTTTTATTTCTGTCCTTTCTCCCTCATGTGGTCCTCTAGAGGCGTTCCTTCATCATACTTCAACTGTTTATCCTGCTGCACCATTCTCATCCACCAATCACTGCTCATACATTTGTAAATTTGGATCTCGCTGATGCTGTGATTCTTGCTTATGAAATCGAATGTTCCAGAGATTCAATTACACCACACATTTTGCATCAGCAAGCACTACAGGAGACACCACGTTATAACTAAAACAGTATAAAATGGCAATACATGCAAATAATACTAGGAAGGCATTATAATACATGAAACATAAAAACATCATCTCACATAACAACCCCTGCACTGGAGATCCTTTTCCTCTAATGTCAGCAGCTGATACTTTGAATGCAACACATGGCAATGGTAAATCAGTCTGCCAGCACAAGTATTCTTTGCCTGTCTTCCTTTAGAAATGTCTGGCCAACTAGAGCCATCTCAACCAAAAAACAAACTCAAAAATAAAGATGAATTAAACAAAAAGAAAAAAAAAAGATTTAAGCTTAAAAAAGTGCTATTCTGCTGCAACACTCAAAAGATTTGCTGCATTTTTTTGCAGCTCGTGTTGGTGTCACCAAATACTCTCATGGTGGGACCTTCCTAATCCTCTCATAAAGGATCTTTGCTAGGGGAGATTTTTAGATGAGAGTTGCTCTTACATGGGGTTTCGGTCTGTGTCCTGGTCAGGCATCTGCCAGCTGCTTTGGATCATGATGAGGAGCAGGACTCCAGCCAAAGAGTGAGCGCTCTTCATCGTTTGACTTCTACAAAGATGAGCAGAGAAAGATATTTCAATTACAGCATAATAAAAATACAATTCCATAGTATAGACAGTCTGGATTTGAAAAGGAGGAAAGGTACAAAAGTTCTCACCTGTGCTCCTTTCTGATGAGCGTCTGAGAGAAGGATTGTAAAAGTAGGTTGACTGGTGCCCGTCTTCTCTCTGAAGCTGTTTCATGGTTCCCCTCTTGATCTGCTCAGTCTTATATAGTGGAGCTGAGGAGCATTCTCCCAGGTGACTCCTCCGTCACTGAAAACCTCAGCACATCCTCTGTTACTCTCAACCCATTAGTCAGCTTCCGTCTCAGTCCACTGAATGTATTTGACTTTGTTTAAAAGCTGCTACTTTAGGTGTTGCAATCAAACATGACAAATAAATACAGACAAATACTGGCACCCATATGTGTTCAAATTACTGCCCCTCGGTATCATGAAATACAAACAGAATATTTTTGTTTTATAGATACAACAAATCTATGTATTTTAAAATATAATGATCCTGTATGTGAAGTGAGCTTTAACATTATGAAATTTGTTCATTAAGTTTTTATAAAGTTTATATGACTAAACTAAAACATGTTGGGTGTTTATTGAGACACAAAATATGAAAAACGTAATACTTTTGAATTGTAATCTATGTTCATACCGTAAGGATGTGTGGGAAAATCATTCAGAGTAAAAGAAATTACAAATAATTAAACTGTTGTATTTCAAAAGTATTTATTCATTAGACGGCAACACACAAATTATAACACTCACACAACAAATCAGTGCAGTGCAATTCATCTATTGTATGACATCATATTCACATAAAACAAGGTTTTCAACCATAAATGCATGCAATTGCTTTTAGTTTTTTGAATGTCAGATATCTTGACAAGGTTCCCTAAATACACATAAAATACAAATGCTCATCTGTGCGAGCAATCGAAACATCCATTGCACATAAAAAACAAATGTACAACCTCATATTTCAGAATATCAGTAAGTTAAAAATACTCAAATTAGAATTTTTTTTTCACAATAAATGCCGTCACATTCTTCACATCTATTTGGGATAAACGAGGCATTTCTGCAGAAAGTGGCTCATGAGTGTGTATGTATGGTGGTAGGCTGATCCTCTCAGAGCGTGGTTCCTGTCAGTGTACCACTGAAATTAACACCAAAATCAGATTAGTGCATAGACTCTAAAATTCTGCATGCAACATCATAAAATTATACACATTTTAAATCATATTTTAGACTTTGCATAATAACACATGGCATTTTTTTCCCCATCTGAAACACTCATTAAATCAACACCATCAAGGTCAATATTAGTCCCACTTCCCTGAGCCAATATTTACCATCGCCTCAAAGTCCACTTGCGCGTTCACCAGAGCTTTGGAGATCTGTGCTGCCTGCTGGAAATGGACATTGTCTACAGGAAACACAGTGATTTCACTACGTGACTGAACATCAAAGCTCAAGGCTAATAGGGTCCATTTGTGAAAGGCTTTACTGTGTTACCTGGTACACTGTTGAGAAATAGGGCTACCACATGCTCAGAGACTAAAAAGAAGAGTATTTGGATGAAACGTACCATCTGCTGTGCCGTGGACCAATAGATAGTCTACTGTTTTGAAGTTCTTTGCTCTGGCCGTCACTGTGGAATTCTGTTAAATTTAATAGAAATGTCGCTGTTAACAACGTACTGTATGTCTCAAGTCAGAATTGTGCAGTAAAAAATTATTGTGATGGAGCTGATGTGTAAAATTTACTTCGTAACCGTCTGAATTCTCTTCGGGGGTGCCCATGTAGCGTTCAGTGTACACTGCATCTGCAAAAGAAAACTCAGTTAATACCACAATTATACAGAACACTACGCAAATTATACTTATTCAACAGAAGGAAAGAGGTTTTCAGAGAGTTGAAAAGATTTATATAGAGATTTTAATCCTTAAAAGGGACTCAATGTAAGAATCAGAAATTGCTTGTTAACATGGCGTCACATCCGCTGGGACACCGACCCGAGTCCTTCACATAAAGATAGTCTACAGGCTGATAGAGGAAACCCAGAAAGTCGCAGAAGGTCTCATTTTTTAGGTGAGGTTACAACCTGTTCCCTCATTTGCAATAAAAAATGATTCATGTGGGTAAAAAGTTACATACAGTCCCTTTAAAGGGGAACTCCACCGATTTTACACATCAAAGTCTGTTGACACGTCTTGAGGCAACACCGTCTCCAACAAAATTACATCCCCATACAACTAAACTGCATTCTCAATTACGACTGGAGGGAAACGGATTTTCTCCCGGATTAAGGTTGCAGTTTTAAACAGTTTTAAACATGTGGATAACGATGTAAATTTAAATAAAATAAAAAATGCAAGAAAACTACTTGGTTAGGTTTAGTGAAAAACACCATGGTGTGGCTTAAAATGACTGCGTAAATTAAAATAAGTGAACGTCGACTTTTAGTTTCACACGGGACACGAACAGCGGTCTCCTGGGTGAAACGCTGGCGGACGGTTTTTGTGTCAAATTATTGATTTCTTAAGTAAGTGGCCGTGTAATAAGCGGGATAATGTACAGCTAGCGGGTCACTGTTGTGAAATGCCCTTACGTATTTGTGATACATCAAAAACAAATGTAATCTGCGACAAAACACGATTCCTTTGAAATGTAATTCACAATGCAGTTTCGTTATGGGAACGTAATTTAAACTACTGAATATGTGAAAAATCCTTTGTGGCTCCAGAGGGAGCTCTACGATTTCTGATAAACTGCCTCAAGTGATGTCACCCGAGTCAGCGTTGGTTGGGGCTGAAGTGTGAGGCGGGTTTGGAGGTGTGGAGTTAGAAAAGAGTACCACACCTCCGTAGCCCGCTCCTCATCTCTGCTTGAGGCAAGTGGCTCAAGGCTACGTTAGTTTTTTGCACTTGCAAAACACAGCCGAATCTCCAACTGAACTGTCGGAAGTCGGGTTGCATTGTGGGTAACGTACTGTAGACACAGGTTTTGACAAAGAAGAAGAATGCGTGGAATAAAAAAGACTCTGGTGCTGCTGCATCGACTTTGATCCCGTTTTTTTTTAAGTGTCTATCATGAGTCCGGCGATGTCATAGAAGTGCAATGCCAAATATGGGAACTCGTTTAAGCACACTGTGGAAATTATGTCAAATGAGGAATATACTCTCACTATATATATATATATATATATATATATATATATATGTGTGTGCTCTCACAATAGACTGTAGAAATATATACTATAGTATGTACAGTATATACACCAACCATAATATTCCCACTTGGCCACTGGGGCAACTGCTATTCCACACTTGAAGAGTCCAGTTCCAGCACCCAAGGCCATTGAGGTGACGTAGCCACCGTATGACTGAAGGTCAGAATAGATGATTTAGTGAATACAAAAAAACACTGAATAACAAGAATAGGATATGAGAAATACAAAGAGCAACAGACAACAGTATAGAACTTACCCAGCCCCATATTGCTATTCTGTCTTTGTCGATAAAACCCATGTCGATGAATTTCCTACAACACAAATCATTTATTAGCTAACAGAAACAATGGACACATTGTAAAGCTTCACAGTGCATGTGATAAAACACGAGGTGATTGAATGTTCAGACACTCTTTACCTCACAGCTGTTATCTGATCCTCCACTTCGAACGTGCCAAGGCGCTTGTAGATTGCGTGCATTATTTCATCCCCTTGGAAACCGCTTCCCCTTCCGTCAAAGCTGGCGACGATGATCCCCTTTGAACTGGAGAGGTACGTGCCCCAGTTCAGCTTGAAGTTGTAGTTCACCTCCTGACTGCAGGGGCCACCGTACCTGCACGGGTCAGCAACAGCATCCATCATCAAATGTTAACGAATGCTCACTGGATTATATCGGGATGGAGCGCTGAGGAGTGTTGTTTACTTACACTTTAATAAGAAGAGGATATTTTTTAGATTTCTTGAAATTTGGTGGTAACATCATTTGATACCAAAGATCTGTTGGGGAAAAGATGTCATTAAATGTAAACTTATGCCTTAAATATAAAGGTTTCTATCCATCCAATATGTGCTGAATAATATTATTGCCTCTGTTTTAAAATGTCTTACAGTAAGATGACTAAATAAATTAGCTCAACACTAATCTACCAGTTACAGTATAAATATTTAAAAGGAAAACCTCATTTGAAGCTCCCTACATGACACTAGAAGACTGCTTTCTAGGGCTGTCAATCAATTAAAATATTTAATCACGATTAATCACATGATTATCCATGATTAATCACGATTAAGCGCAAATTAATTGCACATTCGTTATCTGTTCAAAATGTACCTTAAAGGGAGATTTGTCAAGTATTTAATACTCTTATCAACATGGGAGTGGGCAAATAGGATTGCTTTATAGAAAGTTATGTATATATTTATTATTGGAAATCAATTAACAACACAAAACAATGACAAATATTGTGCAGAAACCCTCACAGGTACTGCATTTAACATAAAAAATATGCTCAAATCATAACACAGCAACCTGAAGCCCAACAGGCAACAACAGCTGTCAGTGTGTCAGTGTGCTGATTTGACTATGACTTGACCCCAAACTGCATGTGATTATCATAAAGTGGGCATGTCTGTAAAGGGGAGACTCGTGGGTACCCATAGAACCCATTTCCATTCACATATCTTGAGGTCAGAGGTTCAAGGGACCCCTTTGAAAACGGCCATGCCAGTTTTTACTCACCAAAAATTAGCATAAGTTTGGAGGGTTATTTAACCTCCTTCCTGACAAGCTAGTACGACATGGTTGGTACCAATGGATTCCTCAGGTTTTAACGTGTTATTATCGCGTTAACTTTGACAGCCCTACTGTTTTCACATGAATCTGTTGAAAGTAGAAAGTTTCTCTGTGCTCACCTTAAATCTGAGTTAAAGACGTGTTCGTACCAGCAGGTTTTTTGTGACATCACACTATGATTTGGAAGCCAATCATAGTCCAATATGAAACTTACACAAGTGCACAAACACCAAGAATGGACTTAACAGTGAAGTAGGAGACATCTTGTATCCAGTAGTTAAACTTTTGAAATGAAAAATATTTGTCTATTCATCCATTTTTTTTTTTTTTTTATTAATGAGGAAAGTAAAGTTCTTTTTTTTCTGTGTGGAAAATCCACATCAGAAACGGATTATTATTCAAGAGTACTATCTTATATGTCTTCAAACATACTGGAAAGGATCTTTGAACATGTACTGTATTGTCTCACCATGTCCTGCAATCTTCAGCGTGCCATGCTGCATCGTTGGCATTTGGAATTCTGTCAGAATGTTTTTCAGTTCCTTGTTCTCTTCAAGAACGGAGAGCTCTGAAATAGAGACAATTGAATAACAGCTATTATTAAACGACTTTGTTGAATACTTGATCCTGATTGGTCATCACGGCATTTTGCAATCTGTTATTTCTTATAGCAGACCATTGCTATATATAGTAATATAATATATATGGATAACATATCGTTGCTATGGGCGCAGTTCTGATGTCAGACTCTGAAGGACCATTTTTGTGTCAATTTATTGATTTCTTAAGTAAGTAGCTGTGTGAAATAAAGCCCTTCAGGGCGATGCTTCAGGGTCTTGCATCACCCTGTTGAGGTTTATTTCACAACAATGACCTGTACAATAGATGTACATTATCCCTTACTTGTCATACTGGAAATGACTGATGTGCACAAAACCTAATATAAAAATGAATATCAAAAAATGTCACCTCTCTGATACAACTTGACCAGAGTCAGTGTGGAAAGTACAGAGCAGATATCACCATAAAACATTATTGTCTTAACTTTTGTATAACTGACACTGAGGGTTTCATCTGTCATGAGAAGATATGAGAGAGAACAGAGTTTTTAGTTACACAACAAGACCAGTACATAATCTGGTGTACAATTAAAGCTACAGTTGGTAACTTTGCGCAAATATGACAAAATGTTATTTTTATAAAACAGTCACTATATCCTGACAGTATTGAATGAGACAGATAATCTGCAAAAAAAAAAAAAAAAAAAAATCATGTTCCTT
>CAKAOI010049280.1:34051-58830 GCA_916701655.1 Sebastiscus albofasciatus
TGTTGTTGACAGGTGGGCTCTGAGGGGCTATCACAGGCTCAGTGGCTCCAATCTCAGGAGACCACATGAAGGTTTGGAGAGGAAAATCATTTTTTTTTTCCCCTGTTCATTTTTGTATATCAGTGATGCACACAATATGTAAGCTTTACATACATTTCACGATTGTTACAAAGCAGTGAGTGGACTCAGGCTGTCTGAGGGGCAGAGGGCGAAAAACAAAATAAAAAAAGGCACCAGTGCACAATTTTCTAGCATGTACTTAAAGGCAGTGTATATGGCACTGCTTCATTGTTTTCTCAATTTTAAGGCCACCCTAGAGGGCACTTTATCACGTTTTCTCTACTGGAAGGGCACCTTAGAGGGCACTTTATCAAATTTTCTCCACCAGAAGGGCATCCTTAGAGGGCACTTATCACGTTTTCTCCAAGATAAGGCCACCCTTAGAGGGCACTGAATCACGTTTTCTCTACTGGAAGGGCACCCTAGGGGACATTGCATCACGTTTTCTCCACTAGAAGGGCACCCTAGGGGGCACTTCATCAAGTTTTCTCTACCAGCAGGACAACCTAGAGGGCACTTTAACACGTTTCCTCCACTAGACGGGCACCTCCCAGAGTCCACCAGTGTTAAAGAGCTTCTGCAGTAAATTCAACATAAAGTATCCCATACACAACCAACCAAACATGCAAATTCATATTTTGACAATCTAACATACTTGTGAAGCCTTTTCCCAATAAAATGATAAAAATATTGTACGTGCTTTGCAGCACATGCTTAAATCCACCACCATCAGTAACTCCAGTTATTACGACATTTTAGCACTCAAAGGAAGCACTGCATTTACCAGTGTGACGGGTACAGCTGCTGTGCAAGCAGAAGATAAAAATAAAAAACTCAATGTTTTTGTGATTATTAGTGAGTCTAAGTATCTGGGATTCATTCAGTGTCTTCCTCATCTGAGCTCTCTGCCATCTGGCTCGCATATTCAGCGTAGTCAAAGTCGGGAAACCTGATGGCGAGATCCTTCCACTGGGTGCATTTGGCGATCTTCTTTCCGTCGAACGTCACCACAAAGTATTTCACGTGGAGGCTGGGGCAATCGATCCCTCGGTAGAGCATCATGGAACCCCATCTCTGCAACGGAAATCAGCCGTTAAAACATAAAAGGGGCGGTACGGCAAGTGTTGGTTTTTGCATTGAGTAAGCAAAGACTTGTTCAATGACAAAACAAATTAATGCCATTTGTGCGCTCAGCTGAAATACAATTTGAGAGGACAATGGCCAACAGAGAATCTTTTAACGTGGCAGGCCTGGCCTTAAATAAAAAGATATGGAATCATCTGGTTGTAGTTATATCTCATGTGATCCTCTGACTAATTTTCTTTCCCACTTATTTCAATTTGGTTTCACTTTTCTCGGATTCTCAGACAGCTGGTCGCCGATGCAGAGACTAGTCCCTCTGACTGTTGCATGTAGCGTCATGGCTGTAGCTTCATATTGAATGAACAGACATGAAAATGGCATCAACTAAAAAACAACCAACTTTCTGAAATACATTTACCTGGCCGCAGACTTTGCATACAATGTAGTAATTGGTCTCATATTCTACAAGTCGTTCTTGAAGAGTTGTATTTTCTGTCTGAATGAAAAGTTTTCTGAAAAAGAAAAGAAGTATTTGATTTGATTTTGGACAAATTCGCTACGCATGCAGGGTATAATTCATCATCAGAGCGTAATTACAACTGCGGCAAACAGTTTATACATGATGGAATAATGTAAAAGTCGACTCTGAATTGTAATTTGTACCTGAACTCTGGTGTTACATTGACTCTGTGCATGTTTTCGATCATCTGGATGTCATCGCCGGTGCAGACGGGCTTGTTGCAGCCTCGGCAGCTGAACTTCACGTCACCCTTCTCAAGCTGCATGGCTTTCTGATTCTTCTTTGTGTTTCTCACCTTCTCCTCCATTATAGCCTGAATCTGAAACTCGAAGATCTGATGAAAAGAAAAAAAAAAACATCACAAAGAAGGTCTTACGACACTGTGGGTTTCAGATTAAAAAAAAGTTTGCAGTAAAACGTACCCGTTTGTCATAGATCGCTTGATCTAAAGCTCTGATTTTGACAATGGCTTTGTTCATCATTTTAATGAGGTACTCATTGACGTGCTCCTTCTCGGAGACCCCAGAGTCCTTCACCTCGACCAGAGTGTAACTGCTGTCCTCAGCTCTTCCTCTGCCTTGAGCCTGCAAAAGGTAATGATAGTCAATGGTAAGAAACCACTTTTATATTTTACATCTGTATAATGGTGCCTTTATTCCTGGACATATAAGTGATCATCTTTAATCCACAGTGTGATTCACTGACCTGCATCATGGCTATCTCATTGGTCACGAGGCCGTATCTGATAACAACATTACACGCTGGTATGTCCAATCCCTCCTCTGCCACTGTGGTAGCAATCAGCAAGTTGATTTCACCATCTCGGAATTTGGTCAACACGTCCCTTTGCTCTGCCTGATTTACACAAAGTTGTATTGAGAAGAAGGTTATGTGTGCATTGGATGTGAAGTGCGTAGGAAGCTATAGGCAAAAAAATGTTTAGTGTGCACTCACAGAGGTCATCGGTTTAACAACACTCTGGTCTCCCCCTCCGATCACGTGTGAGGCTTTCACTCCAATGTCATCAAACTTGGGGTTTTCCTGAATCCACTGACTTAGAGCAATAGCGCTGCGACGTGTTTTGGTGAAAATGATCCCTCTGGCATCATCCCTGCTGCTGAACTCTTGCAGAATTTTACTTCGTAGTTTCGACAGGCTGTCATTTTCATACTCTGGCTTCTCTGCGAGCATCTGCAGCTCTTTCTTCTTCTCTGCAAGACACAGATTTCAAACTGTGGTAAATTATTGGTATCATTTTAAAGGTTAAAGAGGACCTATTATGCTAATTTTCAGGTTCATGCTTGTATTTTGTGTTTCTAGTAGAACATGTTTACATGCTTTAATGTTGAAAAACGCCTTACTTTGCTCATAACAACTGTGTTGAAGCGCCTCTTTTCAGCCTTTGTCGGCCCTTCCCTTCCGAAAAGCCTAGTCTGCTCTGATTGGTCACTTGTCCCAATCTATTGTGATTGGTCAACCGAACCAAACTCCAGTCTTTACGCTAAGCTAAACTAACCAGCACCTTGCCTTATATTTACAGATATGAGAATGGTGATCTAACTCTTGTCAAGAAAGCAAATAAGCTCATTTCCCCAAATGTCTAACTATTGAGTTAAAACACAACAATAACAACACCACAATACCTTTAAACAAATTGAAGAGGAATCTCTCAGTATCTGTGATTTGCTCCACGTCTGGTGTTGTTTTTCTCTTTAGCTCCTCCTCGTGGTATTTGTTCAGGAAGCTGAGAGCATCACGCATGCGAATGGTGTTGCTGAGATTCAGGCCCTCGTTGTACTGTCGAAGGTGGTGTGCAGAAACTCGCACTTTCTGATTTCCCTCTGTTGCAGCTAAAATGGAGTGAGACAAGTTTTTGTTTTATATCCAAGAAGCCAGGTAGTTTGTTATCAAAGAGGGAAGCTGGGCAGAAGGATAGTATCCCTGAAGATGAGCATAAAATATTGCGCTCACCATTTCGCTCTTTTTGAACAACCCACTGTTCATATGTCTGAGAGCCAAGGTCATAGCTGGGGCTCAGCTCGGCATGGGTATGAATGGCGTTCATGATGTTCTTGATTACATCACCAAAGGGATCCTGAAAAGGACACACACATATGTAACGTTGTCTCAGAGAGAAACTGTGACAACAAGCTGCCGCGAGGCCGACTCCCGTTCAACAAATGTACCTCTTTTCTGTCTTCGACACTTAAAGTGATTTTCCTTGGTTCCCTTTTGTATTTTCCAAGGTCCCCTGTCATCATTTTGTAAGCATCCAAGTTTGCACAAATCTACGAAAGAGACACACATATTTGCATTGTTGGAATTAATCAAAATCTCCACCTTAGTGATGCACACCATTTCTGCTGAGGTTCTGTTTGTCAGACACAGAGCTGGAGCCAAAAGGCTGTTTTCAGTTTTTGACTTTTGTGGCAGTAGGAAACTTTATGGTGTGTGTGTGTGTGTGTGTGTGTGTGTGTGTGTGTGTGTGTGTGTGTGCAGGAGCAGTGTGGAATATTTGAAACAGCTTGGCTGGATGAACAGGATCCTGGATGACTAAGGCAGGGGAACTTGGGGCGGGATTTGGATGAACAAAAGATGAAAAAGTGAAACTAAATGAAAGACAATGACATTGTCAGTGGTGGCATGAATATAGGTGTGGACACAATTAAAGCGACAGCTTAAGGAATAATAGGTTAATCATCTCTTCAGTGAATGTTAAGGCCATAGCGTCTGGTGTTACTATAGTAGTTTACATATGTGTGGACAGGAAGCTGAGAATAGTAGTTACGCGCAGTATGTGGTCCTCGGCTTTCTCCATTTTTGTGGCTCCCCCGACCCCCGGTGAGGCAGTCAGGCCCAGGATCTGAGGGAGGGGCATGGGCTCCTTCTGCAACTTCTCCAGCCTCTTGTTCTTGTGCTTCTGCTTCAGGTAGCGCATCATTATGTGATTGTAGACGCCTCCTTTCTGGGTGTGGTGACACTCATCTATCACGATCAGTGTCAGATCTACATGAAGAGAGAAGACAACCAAACACGTACATGAATGTACAGTATGTGACACGCAAAGTAGCAACAAGAGGAATGAACTGTGAGTGTTTTTTAGAGATTCTTTGCAAAAAATGTCATTTAGCAAGATTACAGTTTGTTTTGTTAAAACATTTACATTTCTGAATGTGTCACTGTAACATTACCGTCCAAAGGACTACAATTTTCTCATTCAAGAAGTGCCATTTATATGTCATTTATTTGTGTTTCTTAAATAAACAGAGGTGAATTTCACTCTTTCTTTAAGAGAGATCCTCCCACACAAACCAGCACTTTACTAGGAACCCTGACGCAGCAGTTGAAGCCACACAATAACATACGCTTGCAAACTTCAAAAATAGCTTCCAACTCGTTTCTTGTTTTCGTATTTTTACAAAAAGTGTGAATTATAATCATTCACAAGTTTAACCAGAGTGATACAAATTTGTCCCCGGAGGAAAGGAAGAATATAAAGGAGTGGCAGCTTGATGTACTGTGGGTGATAGAAGCTCTCATGTGAATTTGATCAGCCACACACTGATGGCTTGAACAGACGTGTGGCCTGGAAGGCAGGAGAGAGGAAAAAAAAAAAGAAAAAGGACACGCTCTCAGGCGTTTCAACAAACAGCATATGTTCCACTGAGGTGGCTATTCCACCTTGGACTGGTGAGTGCCAACGAGAGTGAACAGCAGAGCCGGAAGACTTTGACAAGATCCTGTCAGGTATCATCAGGGGAGATGTTACGAGTCCTCTGGGTGGCTTTCTATTCCAAAACCTGTCAGTGTCTGTGGTTTAAGCCTGGGCAGATATTAACTTAAGGTTTTAGGAAGCCTTTAAAAAAAAAAAAAACGTTAAGTTGTTGTGACCTTATTTTAATTACGAAACGCTGGTCTGTTTTTGAAACCAAAGGAAACAGTTGATCCAAGGAGGAGCTATTTACATTCCTGTGTTAGCTTTGTAAAATCATACCGCTCAAGTTCACCCCTTCGTCCTCGCCTTTGTCAGCCCTCTCCAAGTAATTCTCCAGGATCTGGGCTGTGCAAATGATGACGTCATATTTCTTCACGATCTCTGGGAAAGAGATTTTGAGCTTGCAGTCTCCACTGACTCTCTCCACTTTATATGTCGGCTTCAAAAACGGCAAGAACTCTTCGTTATAATGCTGCTCGACGAGAGGAATCTGCGGGACACCAGAGCACAAACAATGTTATGAAGTTTATGTTACAAAGTTCAGAAATAACTCAATAAAAGAAATGAAGAAATACCGGCGTAGTTTCTATTACAACAAATCTCCTGATGATTTGATTTTGTTGTTCATTGTTAAAAGTTCAGTGAGACACTCCCTTTTCTTGCAGAAAAACCACTAGGGAAGTTATTATTCTGTTCTTTCCAGTGTTGAAGAATGAACCTCTGTGATCAGTTTCAATCACACTCGATCACTACTTCTCAAGCTGTTTTAAAACTCAACTAAATACTTTTATAGCTGGAAAACCTTTAATCCAAAATGGATTAAGTGGTGGTCTTTTCCAGTGCAGAGCAAATCGCATGCATGCCAAATAGTACCAAAGTGCAGGGGAATATCTAAACCTTAAGGCATGTAATTTGTGGTGAGCTGACCCACATGTGCAAATTGACTGAAAGATAGAATGTTTTCTTTGGATTTGAGAAAGAGGACATATGTAGGTCAACATAACGGTGCAAAGCCATAAGTCAGATATACCAGACTTGGGGTTGTTGTACCTTGTTCACCAGGATGACCACTTTCCCTGAACGCCCCTCTGCCCTCCTGTGGTCCAGATGTTTTTTGGTAATATAAACTGCGACTCTGGTTTTACCGCTTCCTGTCGGGAGGCATATGATGATGTTTTTCCCCTCCAAGGCAGGTCTAGCGACGTCCATCTGATAATCGCGAAGAACAATATCAGCTTTTTTTGGGCCTCCGGCCGCTGCTACTGGTTCTGTAATGCAAAGCAGAGGTTCAGACAGACAAAACTTCTCGTCTGTGTCAGCAAACCACAATTACAGGCATTACCAGCAGGAAACGACTGAGCTTGTCATTGTTTGTGGTTCTGGTCCTGGGGTGGAATGTTTTCTTTGAGCTGCTATTAAAAATGCTAAACATACCGTATGCACATGTGCTGAATTCATGGAATATGTTCTACATTTAAAGCATAAACACTGAGCATTCAGACTTTCATTGCGCCTATAAAAAAACATGTCTTAGGTGCAGTAGTTAAGATATGAACACTGTGCGCTATAAATCATGTCAGTGAGAGGCACTATTGTATCATATCCGCTTAGTGCAAACTATAAATTTCAAAGTTTTAAAGAACTGAGCCGAAAGCAGGCCAACAGATGTTAGCGTTCAAGTATAAATAGAGTGTTAAAGGAATGAGTCCTAAAACCGGAAATGAGTTCGCATTTTAGCACTTCCTGTTCCCTCGTCTTGAAGTCAATGTTTTATTGGATTGAATGGGTTTTTGGTTAGAAGGATAAGGTCAGTGGTTAACACAAGCTTAAGAGATTTTAACGTTTTGTTCTAAGATATAAAATATGTCAGTAAATATCCCACGCGTGAATTTTGAAGCTTTTATGTGTCTTAAAAAAGGCGGTTGCTAACAAGAGGCTAAATGAGACTACTAAACGTCATCACGCCGACTCGTCCCCCGTTACAGCCTCATTGTGTATACTTGTGCTCATCCGTTCGTTTATACCCTAACGTTAGCTTTTTACTCCTGCCGATCGCATTCATGCTTCAATAATCATAAAAGTGGTGTTCATTTGTGAAGATTATCATGCTCATGATCATCATTTTTTCTGCAATAATCCAAAACCCAATGGGTCAAATTGGCTTTTTGTTGAGGGGATCCCAGGGTGATGCTGAAAATCATCATCCCTGCAGCACAATCTATGTAATCTGTTTTTTTAATCTAAAACTGGAAGTCACATTTAAAAAGGCACGAGCCAATTGAACTGCCTCAAATTTTCCAAGGCGATGTACAGTGTTTCCTTGCACAAGCTGACATCTGCGTTGGGTTAATCTTTTATCATTTTGATTTCCCCAAAGCTGCTTGGGTGTGTATCATTTTATCACATTTCATTTCAGTAATGTTTTCCCTGTTCTTGAGGTCTATTTGTGGCAGTATTTTGTCTTATTTTCCTGTTTGCAAGGACACTATGATCCACTTCAGTCAGACTTTGAGTCGCTGGCAGGCTATGACTCATGTACCCCTCTCTCTGCTAACTTCCTTCAACTCAAGGCTCTGCGTTCCCCCTCACCCCCCTTCTACCACCCCAGTTATGAGTTCAAACCCCCAGAAAGCTTTTTTATCCCCACAGTGCAGACAGCTTTTCATTTTCCCTCTGAGACTTGGTATGTCAGAGGTTAAAGTGCTGTTTCTAGCAATTGCATGGAAGTAAATACACGTCTGTGCCGATGGCGAGATAGAGCTTTAACAACAATAAGAAGTAAACAGTGGTCTGCTTGGGCCCCATGAATTTTTACCAGCAGTTCCCAGACGCTAAACGAACTTAAGCTAGAGCTGGAAAGTCAACAATCAGCTGCGTTTAATACCGTTCCAATAAGAACAGAAAACCCACAGGCTTATTTTTCAGTATGATTCAGTGCAGTGAAATTAATTTCAGAAGAGCCACAAATAATTCTGCACATGCAACTCGTTTCACAGTCTGACGAGACGATCTAACACGTAATCTTTTCTGTTTAAAGCGAGCACTCTGGCCAGCCAGTCAGGTTTATGGCATTACTCACATTAATGAGACAAACTGTACCGTAACCTCTTATTAAGAAAATAAAAGACACTTCCACCGTTTCTTCACATGATGTAATTATTTCCACTGCCTCATTAGTCCACATGCCGCTCCTTTTGTGTCACTTCTCTGCTCTGGGTTGATTATCACTAATGCAGCCATTTATTATGCAAACACAATGTCGGATAGGCACTTTATGTGAGCGCAGTGCAGTGAGAGATGATGATGATGATGATGATGTAGCAGCTTTTGAAGCAATCAAACAAAATGAAGCATGATATAAGCCTAGAGGTGCAAAGGAAGGCCCCACACCACAGCGACGTGAATTCAACTTTTCCTTTTTACATAACTTCACAATGCACCGATATACAGTCAGCATGTGGTTTTCATTTGAAGCGCTGGCTGGCTGTGCTCTGTTGACCTCCATGTGGTCCATCATGGTACACACATGGAACATATTCTTTGGTGTCGAGCAGCCAGAAATGTTCCACTTGCAATGCGTTCAAACGCACTCATTCTGCCTTTATGATACTATACGGCAGGCCCGTTCAATTGGCGGCGCGTGGGCCTTTAACAACCTCAATCTGGCCCTTTGATTATTTATAAATATGAAAAAAGTATGTAAAATATAATTATTTCTTACAATAAGAGAGTTTATTCCCGTTCATAAACGTTACAACTCACGCTACTGACGTTGTTGCAATATCATTGTGATTGTATTAGGGCTGTCAATCGATTAAAATATTTAATCACAATTCATCGCATGCTTGTCCATGATTAATCGCACAGTTTTTGATCTGTTCAAAATGTACCTATGTTGAGGGGATTTAGGAGAGTCAAACTGAATAAAAGATGTTAAATGCAACATTGTGTTTATTAAAACAACAACCTACTAAGATTAAAAAAGGTGTATTGTTTTCACAATTAAATTCCTAGCTTTGCAGATTCAGACAGGAAATGTAAATGTCCGTCCATTTTTCAAATCTGGCCCTTCTAAAAAAGTAATTGAATAGGCTTGCTATGGGGCATCTACACGTCCAGCGTACATTTTGTCTTGCTATAACTTGCATTTGTTTTTTCGTGTGTGGTTTACTGGGACCAGAGCCAGAACACGCTTTTTAAATTACTACCAGACTTTGAACAACATCAACAGTATGAATGGTGAGCGAGGGTGGATCAGTCCCACCTGGTTGTGAGGAGGGCTCCTCCGAGCTGTCTGGCAGTTGTTCGGATTCAGTGCTCGCTCCTGCGTACAGGTCTGGAAAAGATAGTTCAAGTTTATTGTCATATACATTAATAAGTACAACTGTGCATTCAAATGAAAACATTTTCAAGAAGCAATGTCCCAATTACTCGTGATAATCCATAGACCTGGTTATGGACAGTTTCAAAGGTGACAAATGTGACTCTAGTGTGCGTTTTATTATCTAGTTTAGATGAACGTGTCCATATAAAAACTTTACACGCAAAATGAAAAGGATCTACAGGGACAGACACCACTCAGGGAAGAAAGGAGGTTAAACACGCTTCAACTGTTTCACAAGGAATAGTAAACCTGTCTGGTGCTCACAGATGTAGGTCAATCTTGTAACAGGAGAGACTTCAGAGATCTGGTCCAATGCACACTGGAGCACACAGATTTAAGACAATCAACTTTATTAGAAGACTAACGCTTCGACGCCAACTGTGTTTTCATCAGAGTCAAAATAACGCTAGCCTTCTAATAAAGTTGATTGCCTTAAATCTGTGTGCTCCAGTGTGCTTCGGACCTGGTCTCTGAAGTCTCTCCTCTTACAAGACACCACTAAGGGTAAGTGAGAAAATATGTGTTTTGTGATTTGGGTGAACTGAACAATAAACTGCCTGCTGAACAGTAGGAATGTCCAAATTCAACTTGTTCAATATGTTCTGAATCAGGACTGCTGTCAGTTGTTATTACTGACATCTAAAGATATAATTAGGACGGACAACCTGAAAACATAACATATGAGTTTGGGCTGTCCGTACCGTTCTTGTGAACTCAGGAATACTTCAAGAATTCATATGCTAATTATGACAATTTCAAATGTCTAAAAGGATGAAATGATGACATTTTAGACATGGATGTAAACTGAAACTTGACTGGTTGGTGGAGGCATACCACCGCGAGGCGCTAATTCTAATCACTGATTGTTGAACAGAGGTGTTGTGTCAGACCTTCTTCCTCCATAGGCTCCTGCGTTGAGCTGACGACCACATACTGCATATCAGCTGCAGCTTCACATCCAGTAGGTTCATCTTTCAGTGAGAGCAGTTTGTCATCACAGCCTAATGAGAAATAAATAAATAAATCACACTATTATAATCACGCTACTATAATCAATAATCTCTACCTAACCACAAGACTGCCTAATGACATTCCCTGTGATGGGTGTGTACAGCCTAGGGGCCCCATGTTTTCAAGGGACCCAGATTGGCCAGATTATTTTTTTATTATTTGAATGTACTGTACTTGAGCTGACCTTATGAACCTGGCCCCATGATGTGACCAGGTTCATAAGGTCCATCCATCTTCAACCGCTTATCCGGGTTCGGGTCGCGGGGGCAACAGCTCCAGCAGGGGAGGTTCATAAGGTCAACTTCAGATAATACTACTGGACAGAATAGCGGTAAAATTAAAATATGATCACGGAGCACAAAAACGAAAAGCACAACGGCTGAAAGAACAACATGACCAAGATCTACTAAAGAAAATCACGAAACGTAATCCACCACTGGGTGTGTGCTCCAGTAAAGTCAGTCACCTTTCTTGTCACAGTCAGGTGACCCTCCAGTCAGCTCGTACAGGTGCTTGTGTTCAGTTTCACGCAGGATATCGAGAAATGTAGAAAACCATCCTGGTCGACCTCTCACGATACTTCCCAGAAGTTCACGGGCTCCACTCCTGTTTCCTTCGTTTGCTGTTTTTGTTCTAATCTGCAACATGAGCATAATAACTACAGTAGATTGGTTTTATGCAATCACAGTGAAGTACAGTCAGTGCTCCCCTTTCCAAATAGATGTTTATTTAAGTATGCTATTGGTATACTTATTTTAAACTTAAAATAATAAGAGAATGTACTTTCAGTTTACTTTTTATATACTTATCAGAGATATACTTAAGTATACTTAGTTTATACAGACAAATATACAGAAAAAGTCTAAGTATACTTGGCTTATACTGACAAGTATACAGTAAAGTCTAAGTACACTTGGTTTATACTGACAAGTATACAGTACAGTTTAAGTATACTTGGCTTATACTTGTACTTTAATCTTTTGATCAAGATATGCTTAAGTATAATCAAGTATTCTTGCCTTATACGCCTACAGAAAAGAATACTTGGCGTGTAGTTGTGCTTACTTTTTGATAGAGTAGCCTATTAAAGTGTGTGAGAGTTTCTAAATGAATGTTTTGATATGAATTTACTTCAAATTTATCAATAATTTTCAACATTTTTGGATTATCCGTTCACCGTGGAGACATGTGAGAAAAATGTAATTAATTTTTTTTTAATTTTTCACAAAACATCAAGTCAAATAGCAAAAGGAGCAAGTCTCTTTATGTAATACATCATTGGCTATAAGGACTATAAGTTAAAGTATACAAAGTGTACTTTCATAAACTAAAAAGTGGGCTACAAGTATATACAAGTATACTTGCAGTATAAAAACTATTACATTGAGAGTACTTTAAAGTGTACTTTCATGAACTAAAAAGTGGGCTACAAGTATATAGTACACTTATTCACTTGTAGTATAGTTCATAGTATAGTTGCAGTACAAAATACAACTTAGATGTAAACTAGTTGTGTACTCAAAGTTTACTGTTCTTACACTTTTAAAGTAAAGTATACTTTTATAAACTAAAAAGTGGGCCAATTTAGTCCCAAGCATTGAATTAGTACACTTACAAGTATACTAATAATAGCATATTGATATTAGTATACTTACCACATAAAGTAGACTTAGGGGGAAATATACTTGAACTTTAGTTGAGTATTCTTCATAAATAAACTTGAAGCATAGGCTATTACTCAAAGTTTGCTGTTCTTACACTTAAAGTAAAGTATAGTTTTATAAACTAAAAAGTGGACCAATTTAGTCCCAAGAAGTATTGAATTAGTACACTTACAAGTATACTAATAGTATGTTGATATTAGTATACAAAAAGTAGACTTCTGGGAAATATACTTGAACTGTACTTGAGTATTCTTCATAAATAAACTTGAAGCACAGACTTCTTTTTTTTATAAGGGTCTGCAGGACAAGTATAAAGTATACCTATTCACTTGTAGTATAGTTCATAGTATAGTTGCAGTACAAAATACAACTTAGATGTAAACTAGTTGTGTACTCAAAGTTTACTGTTCTTACACAAGTAAAGTGTACTTTCATAAACTAAAAAGTGGGCTACAACTATATAGTATACCTATTCACTTGTAGTATAGTTCATAGTGTAGTTGCAGTACAAAATACAACTTAGATGTAAACTAGTTGTGTACTCAAAGGTTACTTTTCGTTGAATTAGTACACTTAAGTATACTAATAGTATATTGATACTACATAAAGTAGAATTTGGGGAAATATACTTGAACTTTACTTGAGTATTCTTCATAAATAAACTTGAAGCATAGGCTACTACTTTTTTATAAGGGTCTGCAGGACAGATGCCTACATGTGTCTGACATCTTGTGGTCAACCACAGTAAATACATCTTCTGGGACTTTAAATTAAAGTGGAACTGGAAAAACTGCACTGACAGCTCAACAGTGTACTTACAATCTCTGAGTCATCCAGGGTGATCAGTCCTCTGGAGAAACAGTGGGTGCACACATCATTAGTCTTCATGTCCACCAGACTGGGAGACAGCAGATGGATGAGTTTGACACAGTAGTCGTTCTCTGCCTCCAGCTCCGGGTCTGGAGGACTCACTTGCATGTACTCAGCTGCAGACTCACAACCTGAGTTGGACAAGGCGTCAACAAAGGCCCTGAACCAGCCGTCTGCGTGGGGTTTCTTTAACACTGCGGATATGAGGAGATCCGCGGCCGCCAGGTTACCGTCAGTCCTCGATTTCTGTCTGATCTGGTCCTTCTGGTCGGTGTCCATGTCCGGGAAATGATCCAGGACCCGGTCCACCACGATGCGTTCTCGCAGCCTCGGCCTGTAGTCTTCAATGAGACACTCGTTGAATTCATCGTCATTACCTACATCCATTATAACTCTGATCACAACAGCCTGCACATACAGTACAAGATGGATCCAGCAGCTACTGGCACAGACAAAACGATGATTCACTCTGCTCAGGAAACTAGACTCCTTCACTTTCGTTTCTCCCAAAGTCTTAAAATAAATAAAACAAGCCACTAGGTGTCAGCATTGCCACATAATAGGCAGATCTTAGCACATAAACTACATCAACATTTGCTTGTAATATATACTGAGGCATTCAGGGCTGTTTTCTGTTGTTAAACAACATAAACAATGTTTCTAATATTCATAATAATAACAGTGAGCTGTTGTTAAACAACATAAACAATGTTTCTAATATTCATAATAATAACAGTGAACTGTTGTTAAACACCATAAACAATGTTTCTAATATTCATAATAATAACAGTGACCTGTTGTTAAACACCATAAACAATGTTTCTAATATTCATAATAATAACAGTGAGCTGTTGTTAAACAACATAAACAATGTTTCTAATATTCATAATAATAACAGTGAGCTGTTGTTAAACACCATAAACAATGTTTCTAATATTCATAATAATAACAGTGAACTGTTGTTAAACACCATAAACAATGTTTCTAATATTCATAATAATAACAGTGACCTGTTGTTAAACACCATAAACAATGTTTCTAATATTCATAATAATAACAGTGAGCTGTTGTTAAACAACATAAACAATGTTTCTAATATTCATAATAATAACAGTGAGCTGTTGTTAAACACCATAAACAATGTTTCTAATATTCATAATAATAACAGTGAACTGTTGTTAAACACCATAAACAATGTTTCTAATATTCATAATAATAACAGTGAGCTGTTGTTAAACACCATAAACAATGTTTCTAATATTCATAATAATAACAGTGAGCTGTTGTTAAACACCATAAACAATGTTTCTAATATTCATAATAATAACAGTGAGCTGTTGTTAAACACCATAAACAATGTTTCTAATATTCATAATAATAACAGTGAACTGTTGTTAAACACCATAAACAATGTTTCTAATATTCATAATAATAACAGTGACCTGTTGTTAAACACCATAAACAATGTTTCTAATATTCATAATAATAACAGTGAGCTGTTGTTAAACAACATAAACAATGTTTCTAATATTCATAATAATAACAGTGACCTGTTGTTAAACACAATAAACAATGTTTCTAATGTTCATAACAGTGACCTGTTGTTAGTACTCACCTGTTAATAGTAGCATTGCATGTGTCCTTGTATGAATATATTATTATAAAATTATGTCATGAACTTTGTTTAAAGGTGGGTACATTTAGTCAGCCATTGTCCACTCACACAGCAGGTGTTTTTTAATTGTGGCTGATTAAAACCATTTGATTGACCTCTTCTCCCTCACTCTCATGTTGTGCCTGCAGAGACTGGACGGTGGTGGCTAGAAGGGAGCCCGCAAACTGGGGAAACTCTGTTAAACCTGCTGTAGGCAGAATATTTTTGGCATTGTTGGGCAAAACATTCCATAATAACCTTTCAGCATATCGTAATTCAAGTGTTCTGAGAGAGAACTAGACTTCTGCTCCTCCTCATGGCTCTGTTTACAGGCTTTAAAAAATCTAGCCCCCTGACAGGAGACTTTGGCCAATCACAGGTCATTTCAGAGAGAGAAAGCGTTCCTATTGGCTGTTCATTCAACGGAGGCAGCTGTTGAATGAAACATCTTGTAGTGTACTGTTTAGCTGCAAAATGAGAAAGTTTGCTCTGGCTGGTGGGCGGTGCTTGGTATTTCCTCAACTGATCTCAACATGGCTGCCATGTCACAAACTTTCTCATTTTCATTTTGTTTCTGAAAACATTTGAGGTGAGAAATAGGCATTACAGTAACAGAATATTGATTCATATTTGATCAGCGCTGCCTAGTTTGACCGTTTGATCAGAGTTTGTGAGTGACTTACAGCTGCTCAGAGGCGGCAGACTCCAGCTCGGCTCTGATTGGTTGTTTTCCTCCGGTCTGTGAAATCTTGCAGATGCCATTAGGAGCACCGGAGGACACAGAGGCACATGAGTTTTTTGTGATTTGCTCCATTTCTACCCACTGCTGCTTTAATGTTAGGCATTGATCTTGAATAGTTAAGGTTAGGACAGGTTGTCAGGCAGCAAGGGTGTTTTTGCAGATCTCAGATCAGATTTCACAGTTTGCGGGCTCCCTTCTAGACACGACCACGCTGGACAGCTTTGTACCATTGGTAAATTGACTTAAGTGACCTCTTGTAAGTATGTTTTTCTGATTGTGGTTTTTCCACTATAGGATCTCAATCCTCCTTTCACCACTGCTTGGTAACTCCAGACCTAGTTCAACAATCAAGAATATATTTGCCTGTCAATTCTACACATAAACACCTCAAAACTAAGTATGAAATATGTGTTATTTTATCAATATTATTATGATTTACATAGCCTAATTGATATCCCCTTTTCTTCACACTAGTATAGTTTCATTCTAGTAATTGAGGTTAGCACATGATCAGGGGCAAAGCTAAAACATGACGCGCTCCCTGACAACAATTCACCCCCCCAAAGCCGCCCATCAACTTTACTACTACCAGCAACTGCAATAAACTACGTACAATACAATAATCCCATGGAGCCCTTCATCTTTATGTCTCCCTTGTTCCGTATACTGTGGCAGTAATGACCATTGTTAAAACACCTAAAGAGAAATATGACACAACTATAAGTGTTTTCATTTATTGCTCCCACAGCTTCAAAACAAACATATGTACTACTGTTTTGCTAAAGAGTTTCTCATATAATTTACTCAGTTAAAAAAAATACATTTTTTTTTTTTTTTTTTTTTTTACATCTTGCAATGTGATGCATTTATCTCCTAACAGTTTGTCTAACAGCATTATAACTTGAATGTACATTTGCCAACAAAAACAGTACAGGGAAACGATATGCTTCGTCGATGTTATGGTTAGTTCTACATGAAGATGCTGACTTAGCATTTGGGTTGGTTGTATAGGCACAAGACCCTCTCTGGGGCCTGTTTATGCGCAAGTACTAACTTTCCACGTGTCCCCGTTTCTCCCCCCCCAACACACTCTCTAAGTGCATCCTAAAAAGAGACAAATATGCTGACATCATTTTATATTGTAATGTGCTACTTTGGGCTCATAAGCAGTGCAAAACAGTAAATATATAAATATAAAACACATGCACTACCATGTAGAAATACCGACATCATACATGTTTGTCAGAGCTCTGGGATAACAGCAGGACACTCTTAACCTCTGCATGTTACGATATCTGCCCGGACAAGCATGTATGGTGTGTTCTGTTGGCTTAACGTCGTACAGTAGGTGCACGCCAGTGTTGCACAGTAATAATGCACATTGTTTTAAAGAAGAAAACTACAGTATACTTGATACTGTACTGTATATTGCAGTGCAATTTTTCCATAACCCCTGAGTCACACTTCAGAGAAGACGGGCATACAACTAAGGATAAGAAAACTGCTCTCACACCTTTGTAATGATGCTGTATTGCACTAAATGCAGCATGCAGGCCCTGTACTGGAAGTGGTAGAGTCTGTATATGTATCGCACACAGGCTTTTAGACTCGAACAGGCTCTAACAGGACTTACCAGGTTGGCCAGTATCCCAACTGGAGGAAGAGCGGCTGTGTCGCCAAGTCCCCTCCTCGTGCTTTAGGTGCTCATACATTACATGTATGATGGCAATGAGGACACAAGCCTAGCATTGGCTCACATTCCTGCTTCCAAGTCTCAGGTTGGACTTGGCCTGGACAGCCTGGTAAAAGAGGTGGGCTGCCTCCAGCCAGCATTTACAATCTTTAGTCGTGGTCTCCATCTCTACTTCCCTTTTTAGACTGTCTAGAGTACACTGTAGGAAGCTGAGTGATCAATAGCGTTGCCCTGTCTCTAGGGCCACTTTGGCAGTGAGTGGTACAGTAGCTGCTCTCTGTTGACACTCAGATTCTGGGGAGATAACCTTTCCCTCTTCTGACTACAGATATGAAAGTCATTCCTGTCCAAAGAAATGATCGCCAAACTATGCAAAAGGCATTTCACATTTCTATGAGTCGATGGGCAGCAACTCTCCTGGCAGTGTTTGTCCCGGAACCCCAGATCTCTGTTCGTGGGGGATCTGTGTGTGTGTGGCCTTTTACTGCCCTGCTTTTCTGCACAGGAGTACTGGTAGTGAAGGATTGGTGGCTTCTGATTGTCACCTCATCCATCAGGTGACTTACTTTTGTCTTTTTTTTTTAGCCTGCTCTCAGGACTTAGAAGAAGTTGTGAGACTTTCTGTGTGGTGCTGCGGTCACCCACACCTTCTGCTGGACCGGGAAGGACTTTGAGTGGTTTTTTAGTGTCTGTTCTTTACCATAAGTCCCTGTTTTTGGTCTCTCCCCAGATCTTGCCAAGCATGTTCATCCCCTACATAACCTGGGGATGTTGAGAAGCAGTTGGCTTGAGTCATACTGTGCATGCACTTCCTGGTGTCCTGCAAGGAGGGGTGAAAAGAGGAGATGTCACGCGTAACACATGCGCAGTAAAATCGGGTCTGCACTTGCTGAAATTGAGCCAATAGCAACGCACGACCGCAGCTCCAGTTACACTACGCATGTGTCATACCGAAGAAACACGTGATGTTATGCACCGATACCTGGAGTGCTGGACTTTAGGGCTTGTCTAGTGTGAGGTAGGTCAGTCAGCTCCTCTTGCTTAGCAGGTAATGATGGAGGGAGGGACACATCTCTCGTCAGGCCTGTTCGCTGGGGTCCACGAATAAAGTTGCGATTGTAATTAGACTGGTGCACTGGTGCGCTTTGCAAACCGTAGCCTTGTGGCCCACTCAGCCCGGCCCAGTGTGACCAACTGTGTGTTGGGACATAATATGTTGAGCCATGAGGAGTGGTACAGAGTCCATTAGAGCCCATTAGAGTACAAAGCCTGGGCGAAACAGAAAGTTGATTAGGTGCTGTAGTGCTAGTTCTATCACAACAACCAGTTGGAGCCATTCAACCAGAGTCCCTGCCCATTATGTTGAACTTAGATAAGAAGCCGTATACTTTTTTTTTATAAATGGGGAAGTGCTTTCCTCCTGTAGGGCCGCTCTCTATGTGGTTGAATAGGTTCATTCTGATTGGTTAGGCAGTTACATGTACGTTTTGAGTGTGTGTGATGATGCTTAAAGAGTCCATCAGAGGGCTTCTGTGTTGATAGAACTACTGTTACAATATGTAACCATCGTTATTACACTGATAACTGCAGAAAACAGTTTAACACACTGTTGACTGCAGCGAACAGTATTTTATCTGCATGCATAATAAAAAGAAAACATCTTACTACTATTACCAAGCCATTGCAAATGAACAATACAGATGTCTGTGCCAGCATGCTGATAAAAAGCTGCTACTTAAAAAGTAACTACAGCATTACAACCCAGATATTAGAACACCGTGCTGCTGGAAGGTTTATGGCCTTGGAAACTCTGAGTCTGAGACGGGTCTGTGGAGTCCGGCGGTGTTCAGGTTGGAGTCAGAAGGAGCCGGGGAGGAAGAGGAGGAAGAGGTGGAAGAGGTTTCAGCTGGAAGAAGGATCAGTGAGGACTGTTGATGCCCTGTGATCTGTTGTTGCTGCTGTTGTTGTTGTTGTTGTTGTTGTTGTTGTTGTGGCGGCTCTGTATGTCTTTGTACAAGCAATGTTGTAAGGCTGCCCTCGATGGGTGCATTCACGTTGGCCAAGCTCGACAGAGAGTCTTTGGATTCCTGAATGGCCCTCTCCAGTTTGTTGTTGGGGCCCTAAGAAGAAGATTGGCAGAATATACAACTTAGTTTCCCACACTGGTGTTAACGGACCTTTTACCTTTTTAAGTTAACTCTAAAACTAAATCAGGTTTATTCATGCAGCCTTTTGTATTCATTAAATATTCTGTTTAGAATCGGTATCCTAATTTTAGTAAAAAAAAAAAAAAAAGGTTCAGATTTGGATGAGAGTAGTCAAATGTGAAGTTATAAATTCCAGTATCTATTACCTCTGCACGGCTCTCAACATGGCGACGGCTGAGATGGCGGCTCGTAGCTAACGGTGCTAACAGTGCAAACAACGGAAACACTGCTAACAGAACGAACAGTGTTAACCTGGGGGGAACAAGTTGCTACACTTCTGCGACGGCGCTGTTGGTCGGGACAGTATTATCAGCTGTAATCGCCGTATGAGCGCAGTGCATAGCGCCGGCCGCGAGCAAGCCAGTGGAGCACGCTCACATGCACGAACATGCACTAAAAGCACGCGCGGCCCGGTTATGTCAACAAGGCGCAGAGAAGCTCTGATTACAACACACACAGAGGGAGAGCGACTCCATTCTCTGCTCAGGTAGACATTACTCCTCTATATCTTTACATAGCAAATAGTTGTTTGATACTATATTAATGCTCTGGATATTGTATAGACCACCTTTAAGTTTAACAGTAAAAAACACTATATGCAAAGACAGACAAAACATCTCAACATACTGTACAGAAAACCTCATCACTTGTTTTAGCCTGTATTGACTCCCATATCGGTGAGGCATATGTCATCCAGACAGACAGCGACAAGACAATCCAATCAATCAAAACCGGTAGGAGCCAAACACTGTGAAACAGTGGGAGCTCGTCAGATTATAGAGACTGCCTCATTGTCTCCTTCAACACTACTGATGACTTGGTGAGAATGTGATTGTTGATTGTAAAAGCCAGCTGATGCTTCATGAACATATGTGCAAAAATAACTTATTGTGTGGCGGAAAAAATACCCCCCGTCCTTACTTGAGTTCCTGTATGGCTGAAAAAATGGCTTGCAGTCAGAGCAACTGGCTGAACCTTCACAGCAGGTCTGTGATAGTCTGGACTGGCGGTCACAGTGCTGTAGGCTGGAGGTCCCAGCGTGGGTTGTCTTTGCAGCAGCTGCAGGATGGTCTGAATATCTGTCACCAGCTGAGTCTCCAGCCTCAAAAAGAACAGAGAAAAACAAGGTGAGAAAGACAGATAATCACATACAAGAAGATATGAATGCATAATAATGCGTACGTCTGACTAGTCTGATCGTACTATGGCTAAAAGCACACCTAGCTGTACTTCACTGAACACTAGATGGAGCTTGTGCTCCACAGTGGACATATGATAATAAAGACATGGAAACACATTGTGCCAGAGTAGTAGACGAAAGACACTGCTCATGCTAGAGTGATAATGAGCTTTCTGTGGGAGGTGTGAATTCAGCGTTTACTGTGGAAATGACTGTATCACACTCAGTTGGTCAATCTAATTACGAGTAGATTTCATCCAAGCTCTATATTTAGGGCGTCAGGCAAAACTGGGTAATGCTGAATAACCTTTTACCTGTATTCCTTCTAATATACAAAGACATTGTCAAATATGTGGTGTCCCGGGTTTACTGTGCAGCGCTGTTGTAACGAGGGAGCATTTGTTTACTAGGTTGTGCCTGATGAGGCATAAAGTAGAAGCATCCACACAGAATACATTCATTACAGGTGCAGCAAACTTTTTCTTGGCAATTTATATGGATGTGTTGAATGCTACACCAACATTTTTTTCCCTGTCATATCCTTTCAGACAGGTTAAAAACATAAAATGACAGAAGAGCTGCTCATCCTGCAGCCAGCTAGCATTAGGGAAAAAAAACAAGGTCAGGTAGAGTGCAATGGATAAAATGTCTTATTTGTGCTAAATAAAATGAGCCAGCACGGTGTTTCCGGCACCGTGATGCCATCTCTCGTTCTCTGTGATAATTCCAGTTTAAAATACCACCCACTGTTCATTTGTGTTTCTATTTCGGGTGGTCTGCCGGCTGCAGGTGTGTTGTTAAAACTATGTCCAAAGTGGTTCTCCGCTACAGAAAATAATGAGACTAAAATGCAATGTATTAACTCTGGAAAGGTAGCTTGCTTGCATATCTGTCATTTAAATTACAGTGAGTTTAGCTACAGTAGAGAGTGTCTTTTGTTCTAAGATCTTTCACACATACGTTGTTCATCAGTTTTAAGTACTACTCTCATTAAAATATTGTACCAATCCACTCTCAAGTTGAATATGTTCCGGTTCTGCAGCGGTACCGTACATCATCCTACTTCCAGTAGATCCAGCAGCCGCCCACTCTGAGTCCGACAACAGCTTCTGCCAGCTAGTTGCCTTCCTCCACCTACTCATGTGCATTGGCAATTGAACTACACGTTGCCAGCGATCGCAGAGGAAGTGTGGCTTACTTTTAGCAGTGTGGGAGGTGACAACTTTAAAAAATAAAAACACACTCATAATCATTAAGTCACTAAGGCAGGATAATTAATAAGAATAACCACATATGTAATTGTGTTATTTCTTCAGAATGCCATGCCTTCGCGCCTAAAAAGGTGCTTCTACAAGTTTGTGTGACTGTTTTCAATTCCTACTTTTATTTTGGTAACTTTGAGAACTCCACAAGAATTTGAAATAAACATCTGCAGGTCTGAATAACAAACATGCAGAGAGTCAGTGTGTTAAAACTTAACGTTACTAAAACCAAGAACAAACTGAACTGTGTCAAAGCACGACAGTAGAGGTGCATTACTCCGGGTCAGCTGTGTCCCCTTGCTCTTCCTGTTGTAGCTGATAGAGTTTACAAGACACAAATACACAATACACATGCGTGCATTCAGGTAAAGAAACAAATGCACCACCATCTTCAGTAAAAGAATAACTTCCAGTCACCATGTTTTGTTTTTAACAAGTGGAGTTTGAAGAATAAGCTGCAATCGACAGTCAAAGTCTCAACTGATTTCCCACCAATAGGCTAACAGGCTAACAGTAGTGGAAGAAGCATTTAGAGTATTTACCTGAAAGAAATCACTGTAAAAACACTGTAAGTGCTATACTTAAAATCTCATTTATTCAGTATTGTTAGCAAAATGTAGTTAAAGTGTCCAAAGTAAAAGTACTTGCAGGAAAAATGCCCCTTTGTTATATTATAATTATATTATTCAATTATCATTACTGATGTATTTATGTATTTACGCAGCAGGGCTGTCCTTGACCAAAGAAATTCTAACACTAACACGAGTTTGTTGACTAACGATTAGTTGATTTAATCGACAGATCTGTGAAACTGAGTTTCTCCACAAAGAATCACACAAAAGCACCACTTTAAATCTTGTGTTTACCAGAGATGTGCTCATAAGTTTCTCAGAAATAAGTCATTCAGACCAAAACAACTGATTAGTGGACTAATTGACTAATCGGTGTTTTCTCAAGTGATAAAGCCATGATAAAGAAAGACAGTAAAACACTCTCTGTGCAGGTGACACAAAGAAACAATTGAGAACAGTAAAAGAAGAAAAGAAGCACTTTTGTCATACATTGGTTTATAAACTGGTAAAGCTCACATTCTGGTCTAATTCAGAGTTTATGACCGTTACATGAGGATCAACCGTGTGTATATGTACCTGTTTAAGTGCTCTTGTAGCTGACCTAAGCGCTGTTCCACCTCTCCATACGTGATCTCGCTGGCAGAGTTATCGTCCTCTCTCAGGTCCTGGAACTGTGCTGACTCATCCAGGTAGTCCGCAGGCTTCTTACAGGCCCATTTATCACAGCACAGATCTGGAGAGGCAAACCAACACGCGTGCTTTACATCCTCACATGTGGGTCAGAACAACGTCATCACTAAACAAAAAAACCCCCCACTAAAATAGAATGTAATTAATCTCTACAGGAGAGCTACGTGTAGGTTCTTTGTTGTAATCTATCAAGCTCTTGTGCGGGGAGAATTAATGCAATGTTTTCCAGTAGCAAACTAACCCTGTTGTTATCTCTGCTGGGCACCTGTTAGTGTTCAGCTTCCTGTCCACTGATATGTGTTGAGCCTCTTTTGTGATTTTAAACACAGAGTTGTGTGATTACACTATCTGGTGCAGCAGGCTTTGGACTACCATGATGATCCGTGTAGATATGAGGACCCTTGTTGGATGTTGTGTGTGTCTTTTACCATGGATGGCACTTACCTTTGCCCTCATGCATGTTGTGCATCCTTCTAGCAGTAAGGATTGACAATAGCTTCAGTCTGTCACACAGTTCTTTTGTTTTATTCACATCTACAACTGTCTGTCTTTCACTATTTGGCTTTTCAGTCTTGTCAGTGGGATGTGCTTTGCCCATACAAAATCCTGCAATTTCTGCATCAGGTTATTCAGTTATTGTAGCGTATTTTAGATCTCTGAAGCAGCCCCCTTAGAGAAAGGAAAGAAGACTACAAATTTCCACTTTCTGTATCCTATTTCTGTTTCATTAGAGCGAGTGAGATTGCAGATCAATATCAAGCATACTGGTTTAGTAAGAGACACTTTTCATTATTGCAAATGTATGTCTTTGAAGCTTGGCCCCTTTATACGGGCGTGAACATTGGACATCTAAGGCTCCCACTACAAACACCTCGGAAATTGCGAGAGTTGAATCACATCTTTCTTACGTGTATGCCTGCGTCATAGTCCTGTCTCTACTGTATAAAAATAGGGCAGTGGATTTGCTGTGGCTGATATGTTCAAAACATGATCGGCTGTAAAATATGATGTTAGGCATTGCAATAAAAAACTGCCTCTGTGAAGCTTGTGGTGTTTGGCTTTTATTATGTACAATAATTGGATGATGATTATATTAAACTATTGTTGTGATTCTACTTAACCATTGCATTTTTACTTTTTTTTCTTCCTAATTTGGAAAATCCTGAATCAGGCTGCTTTCACATCAAATTAAGCGTTGCTGCAAAAACACCAGTCCTCCCATTTGAATGTGGTACAGTAGGGCGAGAACTGGATACAGCGTTGGAGGCGGGCTCCCGTTCATTCCTATGAGAGTTGCTCAGTGGTGCATGAAGCCAAAATGGTTCAACTGCTGATAAAAGTACTTGTCTCTTCCGAGGATCTTCTGCATCCATAGAGCAGGCGCACTAGCGTTTCCTTTAACCCCGCCTCCCAGCCCTCGGTCTGGGGCTCATTCACATGAATGGAGGAAGGAGTATAACTCTGGATTCGGC
>CAKAOI010049282.1:0-22325 GCA_916701655.1 Sebastiscus albofasciatus
CATTAACCCAACCTCCTCTGTTTCCACCCCACAGCCCTGGTGTCCCTGCTGATACCATGTCCTCCACCAGGCACTGTGTGTGACGGGGGCTGTCCCACCTACCCCGACTGCAGGGACCCAGACACCTTCAGTGCTTTCCTACTGGACCTCTTTAAGCTGACCATTGGGATGGGAGAACTGGACATGATCCACAGTGCACAGTATCCTGCAGTCTTCCTCATCCTGTTGGTCACCTACATCATCCTCACATTTGTCCTGCTGCTAAACATGTTGATTGCTTTGATGGGGGAGACGGTGGGACAGGTGTCCAAGGAGAGCAAGAAGATCTGGAAGCTTCAGGTGAGCAGGAGGTGACTCTTTGTGGTGGGCAGTGCTTAAAGGGTCAGTTCTCCCAAATTATAAAAACACATTGTCTCATTACCTCCTCTGGTATCATGCAGATCATTTTGGTCTATTTCTGGCAGGTTTTGAGATATTCCTCTCTGATATTTCTGCGTCCACTCCAACACATATGAAACTAATTTTGTTTGTGGTGCTTAAAAGGGACTGTTTGTAACTTCTTACACGTATAAATCACCGGTCGGTATCCCATGCGCGCTCGCATATGCGCTCTCGTGTGTGGCTACGCTGTTCAGACAAGACTCCAACACAAACTACACGGAAGCACCGAAACTGCAAAGTCATATCTGGTGAAGCCCTTCTTGCAAAACAGTGTTGGCCGCAGTCGGAGGACGCGGAGGAGACCGTAGCTTTGGTCTCCAGGGCTGGAGTCTCTGCAGTACTCTGCTGCTCTGCCTGCCTTCACTTAGCTCGCTCCACCTCACGTGCATGCGCACACTACACACTGCAGGAGACTTCGTAGCTCTGAGAATATCTAGTGAATGTACAGTGGACATTTGTGCAGAAATAACTGCTGCAGCTTCTCCAGACCAACAGAGGTTTTCTGTGTCTTGTGAAGTGACGGGGCTCCACAACGAGAAACGTTACCGTCTCTGACCGGGTGCCGGTGTCTTCCCTGCTCTCTCCGGCTGCGGTCGGGAGGCGATAACGTTACTCGCTGCGGAGCCCCGTTGCTTCCTGGAGGCTGAAGCAGGAAAAGCCAACACCAGGATCAGCAGTGATTCATGGAGAGACCTTCGTCTGGTCAGCTAACATTACTGCCAAGCAGGTGAAATATAGAGTGATATTGTGGTTTTAGCTGACGTGTGTCACCTCACTGTTTTGAGTGATGCTCGTTCATGTCTATTTAGAGCGAGCACAAGCGCAAGCCCGACGTTGACTTTCGTTGACTTAACGGCCACAGGTGTCGCTGTTAACAAGCATTTCGGATTCTTACAAACAGTCCCTTTAACCATCTCAATATAGTGCGTCAGCCTGCTATGCATTGCCAACTAGCATTAAACACAAAGTACAGCTAAGACTGATGACAATATCATCCACTGCCTTTCTCTGTATTTGGTCATAAACCAAAGTAATGGACAAATCAAATGTTAATTAAAAAGTTAAGGGATCACCAAAGTGACTCACACATGGATGTATTTACCAATTTGCGTGGCAATCTATTGAATAATTGCATAATTAGGCTACTCACTGCATGTTACCTGTCTCCATGGTGAACGGAGAATCCGTGCAGCATAATCCAAACAAGTCTCATTTATCCAGTCGTATGCTCAGTACTTCCCAAACACACGTGTTTTCGTCAAAATCCTACTATTTAAAAACACTTCCGCATTCCGCCACCACCGTCATGATTGCGCATGCGCGCTGCGAGTTTTTCAACCTGGAGCCCAATTAGCCAATTAATACATCCACGCTTCAATTAATCAAGGATTTACTCCGTCCTCGGTTTCCGTTCACCATAGAGGCATGCCAGAATAACAAAGTTACCAAGAATTCAAAGTAACATAGGTGAGTAATTGATATACAAATTATATTTTTTGGGTAAAGTATTCCTTAAAGATATTTCCCTTAAAAAGGCACAAATGTCAACCTCATGGTGGCACTAGAGGAAAAGTATGGGATCACCAAAGTCATCAGGATTCATCCACTAGGCACCATGGATTTATGTATCAAATTTCATGTTTTCCCCCAGAGGTTTAAGCATAGATAGATAGATAGATAGATACAGGGTCTGAAATTAACCTTTTTCCTCTCCTGCCACTGTGGCAGGTCACTGAATATTTCTACCGGCCACTCAATTTTTTTGTCTGCCACTTCTGAAATCTTGGTAGAACGCTTTAAAATTGTAAACACTGAGTCAGTGGTACCAGACTGTAGAATTATGGAATATATCACGTAACTTTAATCCATGACTATATTTAATTTAGGCTTTAGAGTTGCTTTTTAAAAATAATATTTATTAATATAAGGAAAACCGGTCTGCCATGGTGGCAGGTGACCTGAGATTTTTACCTGCAACAGCCAACATTTACCCTTTATTTGGCAGGTGGCAGATGCTAATGTCATTCTAGATAGATAGACAACAACAAATTAGGTGTAAGGGGGAAGTATATACATAAATACACACACACACACATACGTGTACACATACACCCATATATATATATATATATATATATATACATTCATACGTACATACATACACACACACACGCACACATATATGCAAATAGAAATGGTAAGTTGAAAAGACAGTGAGGACTGCATGACTAATTACCACAAGAGGTGAGTAAGAAAATACTTTATGTTATTTGTTATTTGAGTGGCTTAGATACTCCCATTAAACATAATGTGTACTCACACAGTGGGCAACGACCATCTTGGACATCGAGCGCTCTTTCCCAGTCTGCCTTCGCAAGTCTTTTCGAGCCGGGGAGATGGTGACTGTGGGGAAGAGCTGGGACGGCACCCCGGACCGACGCTGGTGCTTCAGGTATTATGCACATGACTCATAATCACAGTCACTCAGCAGCGCCAATGCCACTTCAAAGAAAACTGTCAAACCCGATGGTGTCTTGTTATATCAGGGTGGATGAGGTGAACTGGTGCCACTGGAATCAGAACCTGGCGATAATCAACGAGGATCCAGGCAAGAACGAGACCTGCCAAGCCAACGGGTTGCAGCAGAGTGTCAGAGCCTTGCGGAGAGGTGAGACTCTCACTGTGCTCTCATGAATAAATGCATCGACAAATAAGTATATATTCATGTGGAGCGCACACTAACTTATTCATACAGATGAAAGAAAATCCTTCTTTTTATCCCCCTCCAGACCGCTGGTCCACAGTGGTTCCACGGGCGGTGGAGCTGAGTAAGGGTCCACGGCCTCGTGATCTGGTGATAGAGATGGAGCCACTGGCGCCCAGGCACTGAGGCCTGCAGGAGACTAGTGCTGTCCTTCTTATAAGGAGACAGCGGAGAGCCATCAGCACCAGTGAGATCACTCTGCAGGGGACGATTTGGCCAATGACTGTACTAATTTGCACAGATTTCATGTGCCTTTTGTTCGGAGAGAGTATAGTAAATATTACAGTAAGTCAGCGTAATAGGACAGAGGGCTGAGCACACAGAGACATTGGATGTACAACGTCTTAAAGAATCACTGATCTCAAAAACACCAAATAGAGTTAAAAACACCAAACCTGAGATTAAAAAAGAAGAAGAAGTAGCATTAAGGACACTATAATATGTAATTTGTTTTTTGCTTGTCACAGAAGAATATAAAAGTTATTATAAAAATGTACTGTACCTCTGCATTTCAGTGGCTGATCACTCAGGGATTCAACAGAGTCAAAATATTTCAGCATTTGCAGTCTCATTATAATGTTACAGAAAACAGAATCATGGGTTTTCTAATAGCAGAAGCATAATTACTGTATTATGGCATTAGCAGTGTAAACAAAAGCTTTGATAGAAATGCCATCTACAGATGTAATCACAATGGGAGAAATCATTGCAATAAATATTCATAGATTTATAGAATATAATTCTTTTATACGCTTGCTTTATATTTAAGAAATCCCTATATGATGTATCATACAGATTATATTGTAAAATGTTTATTGTTGAGGCTATGGGGGTAGAGTGTATAGAAACAGGATATATGTATTTTATAAAGAGCATTTTTTGTCCATTTTCTATACCGTATTAATCAAATAGTTTTAAAATCTCAGGCTTGGACCGCCAGCTGAGGCAGCGCAGCCTTCATTTCAACTGAAACAATGCACTATGCCAATTTCTGATGTGTGCATTATTATATGAACACAAAGACATTGTTCTGAACAAGATGGGCATGATGAGCAGGTTATAGTTGTCAAGCAAATATGCAAATGCGAGACAATAGCCTTCCGTGTTATGGTTTGTCTTTGAATTTCCAGAGTTATTGTTCCTTTGCAGCTGGGGTATTTGCATAATCAACTCTCGGGCCTCGCCATTATGTGCTTCCCCCTATTTTCTGCAGTGTTTTCACTGCAATTGGCTCCTTGCCCTATAGAGCATCTTGTTTATGCGCAACTACTGTATGTATACATGTATGTGTGTTATTGTACTACATGACGGGGTTTGATTAAGAGCAGAGAGGCCATACAATTCATTTTCACAAACTCATTACTGTTGAGGGTCACAGGTCATTGTTCGCTATGTGTACATTGCTTTTATAAAGAGACACATTGTTATGCATTGTTATATTGTTTGTACCTTGCTGCACAGAACAATAAACACTGAATTTATTTTATGAACCATACAATAGTCTGTCTTCCAATTCCTGCAAAGAATTGAGATTTTTTTCTGAAGATGTTTTGCCATCAGTACTTGAAAGATTGATTGAATTATTTTATAGGGTATTTGCTACAAATCAGCATCAGTCAGAAATTATTTAATTTGACCAAATGTCCCATATGAATTTGTGAGGGAACGTAAAATGAAATAACACAACATTTGGGAAAGTGCTGAAAACAATACCTGTTAAAAAGAAAGAAGGAATATTATGTTTATTATGGAAAATGTAAGATTTGTGTTATTTTTTTAATCTAGTTTTGTATTTCCATTTGTGTTTTGACAAAAGAGAGATAGTAGGCTATAGTTGGACAAACATTTAAATATCTACATTTATATTCATCTCACAGTTATCACAACATTGTTCTATAAATCGTTATAAAACCTAAATATTATCATACTGAAAGTCGAGAAGACAACCATCTGTATAATCTTTTCCCAGAAGGTTTTGATGACATTACATGTGTAAAAATGTGTTCTTGATTTTCTGTGTATTTTATTTTTTTTTACAAAATGCACATTCATTATACTCCACATTAAACCTAATTCTCAAAAACCCATTACAAGGATGTTTGAGTTATGTTAATGATCATGTGCAGTTCCTTCTCTGGCCTGCTGATGGCTGCAGAGGTCTAAACTCCTCTGCTATGCTGCATGTCGAGATCCCAGTTGAGGCAGATGACTGTTAGCTGTGTCAGAAACCGTAGGGCACAAATATGTATTTTGTAATTATAGTTGTAAATATTGAATTGTCAGTGCTAACTGTTATTAGCACTATAACCTTTAATAGGTTATAGTTTATAGAATGCAGTCCGCTTATGAAATATTTTGTTCCTGTGGATCTCAGGTCTCGTTGACCTCGCTGTAACACCCGGCCAGTAATTACGGGCTTTTGCCTTCCTAATGAAACCACAAGCTGGCAACAATTTATGAACTGCTCCACTGCTTTTCACCTTTCATCATTACACCTCACCTTTCCTTTTCCTCTTTAAAATGCTACAGTGGTGATTCTCACTCCTGATAACTAGGGCCTCACCCCTCACCTCCCATCCTCCTCCTCCTCCTCCTCCTCTCTCCCTTCTCTGAGGCCGGCAGCGCTGAAGGACACAGGGAATCTCTCACCACCTCAGAGAAGAGGCTAATCCTCTTTGCCCCAACTTTAACTGGGCCACTAATCCTCCAGGTTTATCTAAGCAGTGAGCACCTACGCTGCTGACAACTTGGCCTGCCCTCCTCCCCGCAGCCTGTTAAGTAGGGCAGGGCTCGGTCCTGCAAGTGTCACTGTCAGCAACTCTGGAACCGCACACTTGCACAGGAAGTGTGAGCTGTTAACAAAATGGCTTACTCGCTTGCAGCATGTGTGTGCGCTCGCTGCCACAAATGTGTCTCAACAAACCAAAGTGAGAGCCAAGCAGGATCATGTTGTAACGGCCCTCATTTAGCAACCGCACATAAGGGAAAGTTGACAGCCTCAGCCAAAGGTCTTAAGTAAACTAACTAGCTTAGATATTGGCAGTACAAATTGTTCAGCTATTGTGCAGCCAGTTAAGCTTTAAGGTGTTTAGGCTGATGAGTCTCAAGCGGATACCGGGCTGGACTTGGTCCAACTCATTCTTTATTGACTAAACAACACTCCAGACTGTCTGATGCTTCAAGAACAACATTCATTGTCTGCCTGAAGTCCAGCAGCCGGACACACAGAGAGGGAAACCTCCCGACATATTGGTCACACTCTCACTAAACATTTCACCAACTCATATTGCAAAAGAGGTGGATGGATCATCACTGAATAATTCTGTCAGGAGAGCTAAAAGCAGGTTTCTCACAGATTTAAGTCAGTGCTAATTTTCTTCCTTGAAATAATTCCCTCCATAATCCCCAGTGAAATGTTTCACCAAGGTGTGGTATTTCTAAATGGAATGAGCAATCACTGGAAGCACTGGGAGATGAGGAGCTGGAGACATATTGGTTAGGTGGCGTGTGAGATGACCTTTCAGTTCATCTAAGATGAAACGAGGCTGCTGAACCCGAAATGATTCAGAGTGTCTAAACTGACAGGCGAGGGCACGGCGGCGGCGGCAGAGCGTCAGCCTGCTGCTGCCCGGCCTCTATAGGCATCTCTCGTGATTTATTGTGAAATTGCCAGGGACTCAATGTGGCGTGCAGGTGAATGAGTTTTGCTAATAAGAGAAGCATTTCTGCTCCGCAGAGCTCTTTTTCTGTCTGAGCGAGCGTGTATGAAATCAGTGTGCAGCCTCCCAGTACCACACGCTCTGGTGGAGGCGGCTGGCTCATCAGTCTACGGCTTATCTGATGCTTTAGGTGGGTGGAGAGGTTGGGAGTGTAAGGAGAAAGGAGGAAAAGCGTCAATATTGAGTTCTTGAAGGTACCTGTGTTGTTAAACATTTAGGTTGAGTGTATGTTCTGTTCCTTATCTTCAGGAAGTGGACTTGTAGAGAGACCATGGAGGCAAAATCCTACTAAGAGAAATACATTTTGACAGAAAGACAGCATATTTTTTGATAGCTTGACATTGGAATATACTGTAGAGTCTTCAGCGTAGACTATTAATGATGAAATTAAATATAATGCAGAACTAAAGCACTAATGTAGTTTGTCAGTTTGGAGGAGACTTAGGGAGCAAAGAGGTGTGAGCTGCAGTAAGAGACAAAGATCAGTGGCTGGGATTTGATTTTGTAACAAAATAGGTTCAGAGAAACGGTTATTTGAGCCAGCTGATATTCCCTTATTGTATGACTTGAATGTCCAGGCTTCAGAAGAGGACATCTTGTCTTGGCCACTTTGGTAAATTGCATGTAAAGAGAATTAACCTGCCTTTGCCTCTGCTTAAGAGCAGTTTCTCTAAATCCTCATCCAGGATAAAACGTCAATCATTCCCACAGTATAATAAGGTACGGTCCTTCTGGGCTGTAGTATGCCATAGCATGCTGCTGCAAAGGTGAAAAAGGTCAAGTGAACAACAGGATTGTAGGGGCCGGCATATGGCGGTGATGTGCAAAGTGAATCCTAAGACTAATATGCTTACCTTCATTACAGTAAGGTCTCATCCAGAGTCTTAAAAATTGTTTAAGAAGATGTTTACAGTGAGGGGGAGAGAGAAGAAGAAAGACCACAGTTGAGTATAGCAACAAGACAGGCATAGAAGTCATCTGCTTTATTTACTTATGTCAAACAATAATACATAAGAGAGGAGAGGTCAAATGAAAACCAACCATCTACATTAAAATAAAGGAATTTCAGTCCTGAGATTGACAAAAAGCAGGGAACAGACAAAATATCTACTGTGGTCGTTGGGATGGAGGGGGGACAGTGGCAGTTTCAGCAAATTGAAGATGATGGTTGTGGGGAGATTAGAGGGAGATTGCAGAACTGGAGAAGGGGTAGAAGGTAAGCAATCACTGGGATGCTTGGCTGTAGGCACATTCAAAAGTTGAAAACCCCACCACTAAAGGATTTTACAGCTTTTTTTATATTCAGACTTCTTATTTCGAAATCTAAGACTCGTATATTATCATTTTCCAAAAAAAAAAGCAAGGTATTCTTTACATTTTTTCATCCTGAGGAGACAAAATCATTTTTTAAACATAAATACAACACTGCAGGGAGAACAATAAGAGAGATGCTTAATAGATTTCCCATTTCCATATATATTATTTTCTCAAGGTTGCGGCACCCTCAGACTTTGGCAGCGTTGGTGCATTTGAGATCATTCGGGGGAAAACAGCCCTGTTTGTCCACAGCAACATTCTGAGAGCCACACAAACAGTGAACGGAAACAGGAAGAAAAAAAGCAAAATCCCCAGACTTTTGTGTTTAGATTGGATACAGCAATATACCCACCACATAAACTAGATGAATATTTGGAGGCCATAAGCTTTTTCAGCTGAACATACATAGTTGTGATGCTGAGGAAATAAAAAGCTGTAAGCTCCTGGAATTACGACTTGCTGCAATGCCTTTTAGAAAAGGGCTGTGCCTTCGGAGAAAGATCCTGATTTACTTTGTGATCTGTGCTGACTTTTACCTTGTGTTGTATTTAATAAATGCTTAAAACAACATTTAAATCGTATGGTGCTCACACGCAACCCATCCAGTTTTATTCAGTAGCACTCTATAGATGCTATAACTCTGTAGCAAAACACAACAAATCTTCTAATGACATTGTGCAACACAGCTATAAGGCTGCTGGGTTAACTATACAAGCCTCCTCAGGACCATCTGTATTATTGATTAAAGTATTTTCTTGCTAGGTAGGAGCCAAATGGAAAGGACTGGCCTCACGGCTTTATCTTCTGCAGACGTTAAGGAGCGATGCTGGGAAGGACTCTGAGATGAGAGCCCCGGGGGCCCAAGGGCAGCCAGGGGACAGGACTGAGGTTGACCAAAGTGGTGTGGAGGGGACGTAACCCCCCCCGTCCCACCCCCTTCTGTCATCTGTAGGTTAGAGAAGCAGCGCCAAGACTCTACAGAGCGAGCAGCTGCCTTTATTTTCTCTATCCCTCCCGTCCCCTCTGTTTTGAGAGTGAGAGCGATGACCCTGCTTTGAACGCCCTCCTTCCTTCTCAGCAGCATTTAAGGTGCATAATATGCAACTAGACCTTTGCACTGGGTAAAGGTCTTCATGGACTTATTGGGATTTACTAAGGGATTTTTACAACCAGCATACGTCAATTCCCCCCCCCACTTTGCCCTCAGGCCATCCTCGTGAGCGTCTCATTGCCCTTGAAAACGTGTTAACAGTCGATAGTCTGTAGCCACAGAGATAAGTTATAGATCTAAATGTCCTCGTTCAGATGGCATTTGATTGGTGCAATCTATCATATCCTGGGCAACATAACTTTTTTCCAAGCATTAAAAACTTAATTACAAACGAAGATTTCACTTACTAGAATTTAATAAATTGAGGCACAACACAAATCTTTCAGGGAGGAATGTGATTTCCTCAGAGCTTGAATCTGAATATGAGGCCGCAGAGCCAAAGAGGGGAGGCTGAAACCAGCACCAGGAACATGGCAATTATCCTGATTACTGATGCTTCGAGGCTCCTCTGACCCCAAATCCCTCCCTGTATCTCTCTCCCTCTTTCTTTCTTTTGCTGAGATCTGTCACATTGCACAGGGCCCCTCAGCCAGGCAGGGAGCAACCATGTATAATCCAACAGAAAACAAATCCCCTCGATCAAACACAGCCCAGCTTTTTAAAGCAGGCCTCCGAGCCCAGGCGCCATGGTGCGGCGCTGAGGCCCTCTGAGACGCTGTGGAGGCTGTGATTTAGCAACCCCCCCACACCTCCTCCTCCCTTTAAAGCCCCGCTGTCCTCCCCTTCAACGCCAGCCAGCCAGTCCTAACCTTCAGTTTGTTTAAGCACTGCTGAACCCTGTTGGCCCCGGACAGGGGGAGGGTGGGCTTAGATAATGACATGCCATATGCCACTCTGCCTCTGCAGCTGAGTGAGCCGTGCATGGATCAGCTCAGGCACAAATCTATTTGAAATTTAATTCTATTATCCTAATATGGGCTAAGCGTCCATTGTCCAAATCGGGAATTGTGGAATGGACCAGAGTTGCAGGGCTAAGATGCATCCCATCAATAGAAGCTCATTAATGTGTGTAAAGGACCAGGGGGACAGACAGTTTGGGGCCTCTAAGGTAGAAAATGTAGCCACGAAGCAAACACTGTGTCTAAATACCATCTTATATTTAATAAAACATGTGATTTGATTTACATATTTCCGCTAAAAAATAAAAAGAATGCTTTATTTTATGTTGTCTTTTCTCGGTTTCATTCAGTTGAACTTGGCTCAAAATGGTCAGATTCCTCGCAGTACCTAATAGGAACTCCCTTGCTATTTGAAAAGGGTTTGATTTCAACCCTTTGAGCGAATGAATACTCTCTACTGGCAGTGTCCAGCAGCCAGGCGTCACCCAATATTCCCATTAGCAGAGAGGCCTGGTGCCTCAGACCTCCACTGGTGGGAAAGGCCAGACACCAGAAACTCCACTGCCTCAAGTGTCTCCTCTTCACTTCAACATCATGTGACAGGGTTTAATGCTTGGATGCAGAAGCCAAACGGAGGGGATTTAGGGACGGGATGTATCTGTAAATCTGTCAAAATATTTCTACAAGACAGAAAATATGCTGGAATCACAGTGTGGCTGGGGTATTAAGCTGTTGAAACAACATGAAAAATTTTTCACTGGAATGTTAAGGAGGCTTACTGTGCAAATTTAAGCCAAAGGGGCTCGGTATTCTTTCCACTGAAATCTTTGTCAGCCTTCAAAGACAGTAGCGTGTCTACAAACACCATTAGCTTGAAATTTAAGGCTCATAGTTAAGATTAAGTAAGGGTTATCTTAAGGGAAAAACAGGTCTATTTATGGAGTGCAAATGATCAAAGAAACATTATTCGTTTTCAATATTTATGTCTGAATCCTTTCTTTTTTCAACAATGCTGTCTGTCCTTTATCTTTGGATGGCCAAAGTGTAAACATTTAAAAAATTATCAATTAAATATAGTGGGTTTTCTCAACGGCAGAGGTTTTATCGCTACAGTACAGAAAAGGATCCACATCAGACATCACGCTCCGCCGTGGATCTCACAGAGCTGCTGCTGAAACAACTGACTTCTAGAGGACATACGTTAAAAAATAATGACAGACTTCAAAGCCGGGATGTGGCTTCTGAATATATTCTTAAAGAAATTTATTTTACACCTCAAAACAAAAAGGGATAGGGATTAGGGATGTGGTACATTGGGAATGTATTGACAACTGTAGTTTACATTTTTTTGGTGTAAGCTCAGAGAAAAAATGTTAATACAGTCATAATAATTGCACTTCATAAATCTAGACTGATGCCAGTATTTCCCCACAACAAAGCTCCGGCTCCCTCTCTCCAGTTACTAAATTCAATTTGCCATTGAAATTTGACGGACAAAAGAAATGCTAATTTAAGACCAGAGGACTGCTGCACTGATCCAATTTTTCTCTTTCGCTCGAGTCTCACAAGGCAATAAAACATCGCAGTAATTTAAGTGCAGTACATTCAAGGGAATCTCACAGTCATAATAAATATTTCACTGCTCTGAATCATCAAGTTAAGACTGGCCCGGGCTAAATGTGTCCCAACCAGGGGCTGAAACGGACAAGGGGGAGCAGTGAGCCTCGTCTCATTTCATCTGACGCCAGAGGACAGGGCATGATTGTTTCCATTTTGTATTCGTTTGCAGGATCAGGGGTGAATAGTACCCTCAAAACAGGACTTCCATTTGTTCCCACCTCTTTCTGTCATTATAACATTTGACAGAAGTAGGGGATGTAGCACTGTAACCACAGTTAGAAAGGAGTCATGTGAGAACTTGATCTCTACTGTAGCTCCAGACAATATCTAAAGCCTCTGATAAAAGGGGGCGAGATTTACAAAATATCTCCTGTACATTACTCAGATATGATGTTTATGGGACTGGTGAATCAGTTTTTCAGTCTTGGTGGTAGAAATCTTATAATGACACAATTGAAAAAAAAAAAAAAAGTCTGAGGATTTTGAAGAACACAAACTAAAATGCACACACGCGCATGCACTCAGCCACATACACGCATAAACATACACGTAAGGTCATGTAAATAACCTCCCAATCACATTCTTCATTGTAACATTTCTTTTTCATGGTTTTTTTTTGCGACATTTTCTTTTTTAAATAAGTATTTCAAGATTTATTGTAGATTCCAGTGTTGGTTAGGAAAAAGAGCTCTCCGACCAGGTTCTTACAGAACCAAAGCAGCGACTATGCCTCACACCAGGACATAAGAAACTGCACATCAGCTTGAGGAGGAATTATTAAATCATAAAAACAAAAAGTGGGAAAAAAATTAAAATAAAAAAAAGCATTTGAGACACTTTTCCCCATAGCAGCCAATGCATATAATATACCTACAAATATATAAAACAAAAAATAGGTTCAAGTTTTTCAAGTTTCTTAAATATATCATATCCAAACTACCCAATTCCAAACTTCAAAGTTAACAAGATTCAAGCAGTGCAATTTATGTATCAATTATAACAGCAATAATAACTAATATTGTACTATCCTTTTAATTCAACCTTATGATCCTTACACACCCGAGTATAATTTTAGTCTCCTCACGTATCAGTACATTGTGTATCTGTCTGTCTAAGTGTGTTTATGTGTTACAGAGTTTTGGATTTTGAAAGCAGCCCTAAGATTCGGCCCTTTTAAGACCCTTTCAGTGACAACCTACACAGTAGCTTCATCCTTAGTATTTGGAAAGGGGATAGAAGTGCCGTATGCACTTCATGTCAAGCTATGATTCTCATCAAAAAGTTCAGGCAAGTAAAACAACAACAAAAAAAAAAAAAACTGAAGAAAAAATAAATCAATCCAAAATTCCTATTGGCAAACCACACAATGGAACATCTGGAGAATCTTGAAATCCCTTTTTCTCTCCCACTGGCGATCTCACTACCACCGTTCATATTTGGGATTCCCACAGCCTGCCTTGAAACCACCAAACCTAGGGTCACACAGCACAACAACTGTTTTTCTCTAAGCTCCCACACTAGTTAAAGCAGCGCCACTCTCAACAATCTGTACCCAGAAAAAAAAAAAACATCTCTGTTTTTTAACTTTGATTTTCTTCACAAATTCACAACTCTTGATTCTCTTCCTCCTCTTCTTCCCCCTCTATCTGTAAACAGGGAGGCGGATGTGTGCATGCTGGTGGTCTAACAGACGTGGCACAGACACAGTCTCGTAGCCTTTGCCGAGCATCTGCTCCTTGATGCAGGGTGGGTGGATGTCGTTGATCAGGTACTCCAGAGACTGCAGGCTGCTGCTCAGCACCGATGTGTTGCACATGCTCTTGCTGGGCAGGCTGCAGCACAAACCTCCCCCGCTGTCTATAGCAGGGTGGTGATGATGGTGGTAGTGGTGATGGTGGTGGGGGTAGCCCATCTCTCTGTGCCCCGTCACCGGCCCTCCTGTGGAGGTAGCCAAAAGCTCCTGGGGGTTGTAGCAGTCACTGTCAGGTGTCACCAGCACACTGTTCCAAGGCGGGGCAAAGTATTGACCCACTGAGAAATTTCCGTGCATACCCACGCAGTTCAAAGGGGAAGAGCTGACTTTGTCCATCCCGCCTCCTCCGCTGGCACTCGCTGTCAGGTGGTAAGGTCTGGAGGAGGAGGAGGACACTTGTGCCACCATAAGCCCTCCCCCTGGACCACAAGTTTCGGGGGACTTGCTGATGGCGCCTCCTCCTCCGCTGCCTCCGCTGTACATGCGGAGCACAGCCTGTTGATGATGATGATGATGCTGCTGCTGCTGTTGGTGTTGCTGCTGCTGCTTCTGCCAAATGATGTAGTCCATACCGTCTGCGTACGCGCCATTCTTCATCGCCTCTGCATTTTGAGCTGGCAGCCCAGGCCCTGTGTACACCATGTTAGCCTGGGGACCCATTCCCACCACATAGCCTCCACCTGAGGAGCTAGAAGAGACCCCCATGACAGTTGTGCCCTGCTTGGAGGGGCTGGAATTTGATGGTGCAGTGGCCGCCCCTTGGCACACCTGCTGCAGAGCCTGGGCCTGGCAATGCTGGTTGATCTGGTAGATGATGCTCTGGATGGAGGGGAGGTTGGACTGTGCGGGCAGGGCCAGGCCTCGGCCCCCTGTTACAGGAATCACTGAGCCAGCTACAGTGACATTCGGAGGAACCGACAACACGGGGCCTTCTGGAGGCTTTGAGGGCCCAGTGTGGTATACCATTTGGCCGTGGCCACTGGCTAAAGTGCTACTACAAGGAGGTGGGTATGGGGCAACAGCTATGTGGGCTGGAGAGAGCTTAGTCCGTCTGCCTTCGGAGTTTTTGAGAACACCTTTTGAAGGGATAAAGGTGCCTGCTGACGATGACGACGATGAAGAGGCCTTGACGATGGCGAGCAGGCCATGGTAGCCCCCTGTGTGGATATTTGGGTAGGGAGTATAACGATTCCCTGTGGTGTCATATCCATTCACAGTCCGATTAAGGTGCTTGTGCTGGGGAACCCTGATGTTGGTGGGGAAGATCTTGATGGACAGAGGGTTGTTGGCCGTCTTCTGAGCGAAGGCATCAAGTTCTGCCGCAGTGGGGTAGCGTGGAGAATGTGTCGGCACCACCAGCTCACCTGCGACACAAACGGAGAGAAAAGTGTGAGTGAAATGAACGATCGAGATTAAAAAAAAAACTAGATGGGTGCATGTGTTGCAGAACAGAACAGCACACCAGGAGTTTAATTACCAGAAATATCGAAGGAGCCAACAGCAATGGCAGCCACAAAGTCAGATCAATCAATCAATTGTAATAACCACTACTCTGCTGCAACAGTAAAAGCTGGCTTCATTACAAGTGACTACATCTAAAGCAGACTGAAAAATGTTCTACAAGAGCAGGTGAATAAAACCAGATTCAAACATGGGAACACACTGCAGAACAACAGTTTGCAAATAGTAAATCAGGACTGACATTCATTTATGCTCCATCACTCCCCTCCTCCATTCTCTCCATCTCATTTTCACACCCTCCTGTGGAAGTTCATCCCTAGGCAAATGGATCTTTTTAAAAACTCATTCTGTCAAAGCCCAGTACCTTAGGCGCTGTTAAATCAGTGCATTGTGAAATTAATTCGGACTCTCTTTAGCATTGAATTGGGTTAGCCTTGGATACCAGGCAAGCAGGGACGAAGGGGAGGGGATAAAAGCTTGTTTAATTGCAGTGGCACATTGGAGATTTATAAGTGGTATCACTTACTGGGTCTTACCCTTGGCCACAGAATTTCCACATTTATTCAATCCAGGAGTACGTGGAGAGGCCCTCACAAAAAAACCAATTAAACATCTACGGGGAATTACTAGCCTGGTTAAGGTGAACTACATCAGACCGGAGCCAAGTCATGATTGCTACAGTGCTGCTATTTGCAAACTTGGTCAAGGATAAAACTGAAGATTGGTTTGAAGATGAGCACACACTGTTTTAAAAATAATTTGAAAAGGCGGAAACACATCATTGTTGAGATTAAATAAATCAGAAGTGCCAACATAAGACATGCAAATGGTTTGCACTCGTGTGACTATGACATATTTCAATGATGTTCTAGGTGTGTAAGTTTCATTGTGATACAATATTATATTGATTTTTTGGACAACGATACGATCAGGGCCGGCTCTAGCCCTTCGGTGCCCAAGGCAAAATTCAGATTTGGAGCCCACCCCTCCCCCCATAGGCGCCATAGGCGGCGGCGCCACTCCAGGGTTAGGGTTCAATCCCCAGAGCCCTAACGATAGCCTCGTAAACCACAACACACATCAGACATCACAATGGTTTTAACACAAAAACTAAACATGTATTTTCATAAATAACTGTATTTATTATAATATAAATTATACTTTTTTTTAAATGTGATATCACAAAGTCTGCCAGGGTACGATTTTGATTCAATTCAGGGCCCTGCGATGGATATGAGACAATATTATATGCCCATTTAAAACAATCAATTACATTTATATCAACTCACAAAAAGCAACTACAATATGATTTGACAATTTTATTACTGAGCTCTACTGAGACATTTAAATCTTTTCTTTTTAATAAAAAGAATAATAAATATAAAGTGGGAGTTTCAAAATAAAGGCCTATATTAAAGATGATGATATGTATCAATGTTTTTACTTTGCATCGATGATATTGAATCGTTGATCAATGAATGGATCCAGATCGATGTATTGTTACATCTCTAGAACACAGAGTAGCAAAAAGATGGCTTTTGTGTTCATGTAATATCGATTGTTATTACATTAATTTATTTTACATTAAAGAATAATGCATGACAGAGCAGACAAAAGGCAGGTACAAAGATGTTGAATGCACATGTAAATGCTGTGAACTGGTTGCCATATGAAACCAATCCAAACCCAAAATTCAATTCAGCAGTGAACGCGGCACGTGAGACTAGCAATGGGCCTCGCTCAATGAGCCAAGGCTTGGCCATTGTGAATCGAGGTGGCAAACAGGAAAATGGCAATTTCTAAAAACCCCACCATGTGTCATTGTTTGGGGGCTGGGCATGGAGGTGAGAGGCCGCGGTGAGATTGGATTTAAACGACATTATTCAGGCAATTTCATGGCTACTTAGCTCAGTGTAACAAAAAGGGTGGGGGGTTGGGAAAAGAACTCAATTTACAAGCAATATATCAGCTGCCACAAATGACTTGCAACCCCTTCAAAAATGACATTTTTATGCAAAAGCTAACAAAACGCACAAAAATTAACTGCCATAACTGTGCCGTCAGCAAATGTCCTGGCGACCTAAGGAGTCTGCAGGGTGCAGGCTGTGACTAGGACTCACTCCATTTCCTCTCCGATTGCAAAATCATTTTAAAGAGACTCCACAGCCAAGTAGTCACAATTCTCATTTCTTTGCTCCCATTACAGACAGCATGGGGAGTTCATTTCAACAACCCTATGGGTCCCCAACTGTGAAAATGATTAAATCTACAAGATCCATATCATAAAAGAAATAAATTGGGAATTTAACAGCAGAGGAGAGAGACTGTGAATATCCCAAGCCAAATTAAGTATAAGACCTGTTCCAGTCAGACTGCAGAGAGCATCCTTTCTAAATCAGAAACACTCAAATTAGAATTAAAATTTGTAAAAAATAAAATAAAATTTAATGACTTAGTTTTAATCAGAGTGAGGGAACCTGGTGCCATCCTAATGGGCAAGGCTGAGTGTGCCAGTCGAGCCTATCCAACATCTAACCAACCTTACTGAGGCAACGCTCTGCTTCCCTTGTGACGGCGGTGCCATTTGCTTTGATGTTCTGACTTGCAGTGGAAAACTGACAGAAGACTTATTTCATTTGCTCAGAAGATAAAAACATGCTCATTTCAAAGCACATTGCTGGTCCACATGCAAATGGAACGGCAGCATTTTTTCTGATCTTCTTTACATGAGGGCAAAAAAACCCCATCTTTGATCATCACATGGTCTAAATGAGGAAAGATACTTGGCTTTCAGGCATATCAAGGGCCTGTGCCCTGCCGTCCCTACAAGCCCCCAGCTGCAATATGCCCATCATTCCACCTAATTACTGCCACATGAGGAAAAAAACTATAAAAACAGCCAGGAAATTCATTAAAGGGTGGCTAATTCTATTCCTTCTCACTGACTGAGTCCATATTTTCCATGCCTGAGCCTGCATTTCTTCTGAGAGAGACGAGAAAGCCCTCTCGCTCCGTCTTTTCCCAGCTTGGCCCTTGTTTGTCAATAGGCAGAGCCTTTGGCACACCAACCTGGCATCAAAGGGTTTCACACTTCACAGGCCACAGGGATTAGAGGCCTTTCAGGCCTACAAAACCCATCTCAGCTCCACAAAGGCTTCCGGTTATTAGAACCCACAGGCATAAAGGAAGAAGAGGAGGAGGAGGCAAATGAGCATCTGGATGCTTCTGATTCCAGCTTCCTCAATAAAAAGTTCCATGGTATAAATTTTATAGCAAAGTTGATTAGAGTAAGTATGGCCACAAACCGGGGTGTAATTTCACTCTCATACATACACTGTTATACAGTCTGTGTGTGTTTGATGTGCAGGGTCTCCACATCTCTCTCCTCCAGAGCAGTAAGTCTATAAGTGAGGACATGGAGGTTAAAGGAGAGAGTCTCTTTTTAGGCTGCCACTTTGTGACTTATTGGTTTAGGCTGCAGTAGATCACAGCTATGAGCAGCAGCATACAGATGGTGCTGGCTGATAAACACCCTCTGAGGCAGCCAGCACTGCCTCCTTTGTGTGAGCCCTCAACCTCCTCATAAGGTAGGGGGTTTCCTGCACCTGTGCACACTCTCCAACGTGGCCGTGCATGCAAACACAATGCATGAAAACAGAAAGAAAAAGGAAAAAACATGCACACACAAACATGCATCTGCAGTTGTGTGTCTCATTTGCCATCAGTGGAGCATGTTGTTATCCTCTGCTCAGCTCTCTCTCATGAAATGTAGGGCAGGGACAACAACAGGTGCCTGTGCGGGCGACAGCCTGCAATGCCTCCTGGGCTAAATGCTTCACACTCGCTTCATTTCGACATGCGACAGCCTTGTAAGGATTAATTATTTCCCTGGGGATGGAAGAATATGGTTTTTCCCTTCCTGTGAGCAGGAGGCTATGTGCACTCACAAGCACATGAAACAGCTTATAGTAAATGAACAGGGAAACCTGGGCGAGCGCTGCTTTAACAATAAGCAAGAGAAAAAAAAAGTTTCACATGAAAGGAATGTAAACAAACCAAGCATATGATTGAACTGCATCGGAGATGAGATAAAAGCTCAGGCAAACACATGCATTAGTTCTGAGAGATCACGCGCCGGGGAGCGGAGATGGCAGGGAGGCAATTAATGGGCTGACCTTCGTCCTTAATCACCCAGTGCCTGGCACACAATGCCCATGTGTCAGAGCAGCACATCTCTAAATGCCACCCCTCATTAGCACGATGCACGTAGTGAGAGAGGCTATCTGTGCAGCGTTACACTCTCCAGCGGTCAGACGGAGATAGCAAGGCTGGGATAGGATAACATGGCTGCACGGAGCCGGACTGAGATGCAGTAGGCCATGATATGATCTAGAAATCCCATTTCACTTGGAGGATGGGCACTCTCCTTTCTCTCCATTTTTGATTGGCATGAAACTCCCCAAGCGCAACGTCCTCGGTGTACCCAGCGCTGTTACTGTGATTGCATGTGTGCTTGTGTGTATGCACGCATCGTGTGTGTGTCTGTGTGCGTTTGGTGAAAGGGGTACCCAATTCTGAACACTCAATTAACACTCCTTTAATTAGCCAGCAGTACATTTTGAATTCTGATGAACTAATTTTCTTGGTGTGAGGGTGGAGGAGGTGGTGGAGGGGCTGGTAAAGATGAGGTCCACTGGGTACAAAACAGCAATAAAGAGGGAACTGGTTAGATTAGACTGTAAAAAATCCATTAAATTCTGTGCACTTCTTCCAAGTGAGAGGTCAAATTGTGTTGATCACAAGAAGCAAAGGCAGACAGAGAGAATATGAGAGCAGGGAGTTAGGTGAGGTGGAAAGAGGAGGGTGGTGGTGGGGGTGGGGGTGGGGAGAGGAGATAGGGAGTCAGAGGCTGTGCGAGAGTGCAGCACCAAATCCAGAGGACCATGAGAATGCTTTGCATTTTAATTAGAGGTTTAAATGAATAAGCAGAGGGAAAAGTCTGAGAGAACTGCCTGAAATGCCCTTGCTCCCATTTATTAGTGTTCCAAGTGTTCTAAGATTATGAGCAGGTTGGAGAAGTTTCTCCTTATTAGTGGAGAAAATGCTCCGACACATCAAAAAGCCCTCGCCGCTTCCTCACTCACTCCTGCAAGCCCGTATCCCCACTTACCGCATGTTTTGATCCCCTCTGACCATGTACACTGGTGAGCAGTGGGGAGAAAAGTGCTTGTTTAAATGAAGGGAGTTTGGTTGAACTGCAATTAAGTTTCCACAGAACAACGGGTGCATAGTACACATTAACTTTGGCTAAACAAACAGAGCCGCCTGTGATGAGGTTAGGGCAAACAACAGGAGCAGAGATGAAAGAAAACATGGGGTCAGCTTCGGTCCAACATCAGCCACATTCACTGGGAGCCATTTCCCCCAGAGAGGGACAGTCCTTATTAAATGTGTCCGAGCCAAGAGGGGACATTAGCTGCTGTACTGATCATGTCTCCTTTTAACCTACATGCAGCTATGCATGCTGGGACTCTTTTTTCTGCAGTATTTTTTCTAGGGGGCGGTGGGGAGGGGATTTATCGGATAAATTACTTGAGTAGAGAGTAACTTGAGAAATAAAATAATAATAATAAACACCAGCACACTACTGTCTTTTATTTGATGTGGATATGACTGATATTCTGAGTATATATATATATTATTAAACTAATTAGTATCAACACAACAGACACACTTGCTCTGCCTGGCCAGTGTCAGCACGGTTCTCTGATGTTCTGACTTCAGCCCAGCGTTCACAACTGGAGCTCGCCGTTAGCTGCTAAGCGCTATTTGAAAGCCATAACGTTAACGATACTCCCGCTGTAGCTTCAGCCGTGCTGCTTTGAACAGTCATGTGGAGGCGTGGCTGTTGTAGGACAACAGCGCGCCAGCAGACCTGGGACCAGCAGACCTGGGACCAGCAGACCTGGGACCAGCAGACCACCCACTGTCTCATAACGGATCATGAATGCATAAAATAATAACTAAATAAAAGTAGCGTGATGAATGCATCCAAATGTAGTAGAAGTGATGATTTTTCTTTAAAAATCTATTCAAGTAAGAGTAGAAAGTATGCTGCATTGAAGCTACTCTGACACATACAATTCACTCAAAAAAGTTACTTGACTACATGTCATGGAGTAAATGTAACTCGTTACTACCGACCTTATCCACAAGTCCTGTACCACATTCCACCACTAATGGACACTATGCCCTCAAACTCATTGTAATGAAGTTATTCAAATGAATAATTCATGGCTAAAACAGTCCTAAATCCCTCAGCTTGGAAAAACCATCTGACCTGTCAAATGTGTTACAGCCTAGAAAGGGCAGATTCAACAGCATTGTTCCACGGAGGAACCCTTGACCTGTGGCTATTGTTTAGCTCTTAGCAGATAGGATCAGGGTCTATGACATCCTCTCCCCACCTCCGTTAGCCCGCTATAAGAGGACGAGCAGGCGGGCGGGGGGAAGCCAGAGGCAGCTTCGCGTCCTGAACAATACCTGCCTTGTGCTAATGGAGGTGTCATCTGGCACAGGGCTGATTAGTCAGCGATTACAGCCAGGCCTCAATTGCCGTGACAACTGCTGCAAACACAATGGGCCCTGATAGAGCCAGCTGTTTGGTCCTCTGCAATTAACCCTGCATCCCACTCGTCTCCGGCAGTGCGCTGCCTCTAATTGACTATCGGGGACACAAAGCAGGGGCTGTCGGCCAGACCCCCTGGACATAGCCCCCCACCCCTCTGCCGAGGTAGAGATGATAATAATAGAGGCGTCCCGCGGACTCGGCCGCCAGTCAATCAAAGCCTCAGTGCCCCACAGGAGCTTCCTGAGGAGAGAGGGAGCAGAGGAAGCACATGTATGAGCCAGCGATCAACAGGGTACAGCAGCCTCGCAGGGGGCAGACATGTTGAATATGCCCTCAGCTGGAGTACTAATCAATTCAAGTGCACGTGAGGGGAAAGGGAACCCTGCTGCTTGCTTGATATCAGAAAAGCCATTTTTAGGAACACTCATCTCCCTCTGTTCATCTCAAGGTTGATTTTCTGTGCAACAACACAGCGAGAGAAAAAAATCAAGGCAATTATTTGTCAGGCCTTCGCTATCTATAATTGCAAAGATAAAAATCAAACTGCAATGATTTCTCAGAGGATAGAGCTGTCTGAATTCACGACTGCTTGTGTCATCATAATCATCAAACAAATGCATAGTGTACGACAGTGGAAACGAAAATGCAGTTTTCACCCAACTCCTCTCT